>JAMZAV010002686.1:0-89680 GCA_024449915.1 Sweltsa coloradensis
AAAATGGGTAGAACATGGTCTACGTCAAATAAATGCATTTTGGTACTTTTAGTGAAACCGGACCATGAAAAGTTCTTATCCATATTGAGACTTTAAATCCCTTTTAAATCTGTATCCCCCAGTTGTGGGGAAATTCAAAGAAATAATTTTTTCCGCCATTTTGAACCCAATAGGGCGGTCAATTAATGATTTATGAAAGTAAAATTTTAAATATAGTGTTAAAAAGCTAAAAATAATTAAAAAATTGAAATTGTAAAAAAATGAAAAAAATATTTGTTTTTTTTTTCAAAATTGGAATTTTAACCCCCACCCCTCCCCCCTTTCCAGTGCGGTCCCGGGCCCCCACCATCATTTTTGAATCAGTACTTCAAAAGGAAAAAAATGATACCATCTAAATCCCCTTATCACAAAATTCCACGGGACCCAAAAATTTCATGATAAGAAAACCCCACTATAAGGGGGGAAAGGGGGATTTCTCAGTCGTGGTCGTCATTGTCTTTGCATCTGTTGTGTCTTTGCACCTCGTCGGGGAGGTCGTCAAGGGAAGGGGGAGGTTTTCCCCCGACGACGATTGCCAGAGTCGCCTTGGTTTGGGGAGTATAGTAATGCCAGAGCAGCAGAACAATGCTTGGGCCCCATTCTACCCGAACCCAGCGGAATGTTTTTAATTTTTCATACATTGACGCTGGAGGAAGTCCCTGTTCAAAGGGGTATACATCGGCCGTTTTTTTTAGCCGGGGGGTGAACCCTATCTGTTCAAAAAGGGTCTGTGCCCCACAATGTTTTAAAAAAGATTATCTAGGGAAACCCCAAAGTCGTTGTTAGACGATGAGTGAGCATGTGTTTTCCCCCACAAAAAACACACACTTACAAAAATTTATTTTTTTCCCCCTCCCTTGAAAATCCCCCTTTCCCCCCTTCCCCATGGCTGGTTCTGCCCAGCATGGGCCCCTCTCCCATCTCCCAGGCTAGAGTCGTGCATTAGACCCAACGTTGACGCGTCCTTAAACAAAAAACCCCAAAAAAATAAAAAATTGGGGCTAGGCAAAAGGAAATGGTTTATAGTTTTTTTTTTTCAGGGTGCACAACCGTTTGTCGTCCCTCCATTATGAAAAAAAGGGGTCCATACGTCCCAATTTATTTTAGTTTTGGGTTAAGGGGCGACAACCCCTAGGTCAACGCCAAAGTCGTTGTTAGACGAGTGAGTAGCCATGTTTTTGGGGACCCGCTAACTTACTTTTCTTCCCCCTACTTTTACCTCCCTGCCTATCATTTGGGTTTTAAAATGGCGATTTTGGCCCGGGCAGTTGAGTCCCTTTAAAATTAAAAAAAATTTTAATTACCTAACTTAAATCCAAAAAATGTTCACGGGTACTCAAAAAGTGGCTCTCCACCGTTAACAAGATTTTGCGTTTTTCCCTAGTTAGACGAGTGAGCAGCGAATGGGATTTTTGTTACGCTCTACCATCGGGCCCTTGGCCGTGAGCATTTTCCCCCAAATGTATGTTGTATGTAATATGTATGTATGCCGGCTCAACGGCCGAACGGCCAAATAGATTGAGCTGAAATTTTAAACACAATCCCTGACCATTAACGAGAACTGCTAACAAAATGGCAATATCTTTTCGATTTAAGCTCGCAAGAAATAAAAATGTTTTTAAATTTTAACTTAGATTGCAAATGCTAAAAAACCCATTTGTTTAAAAAAGAACACAGCCCTGTGAAAGTTTTCGATCAGATGAAACCCAAATAAATTTTTATTATTTTTTGTTTTTTTTTTTCTGTCATTCTGTAAATGAGCTGGGCCATTTCTGGCTTCAAAATATTATACACTTCGTTTTTGGGGTGGTGATATCTACAAAACAGTGCGCGTATTTTATCTCGCAAACATCAGTGGTAAATAGGGTTAGTATATTATTTTCCCAAAAATAGAATGCGGCTCTGGCATCTTTTGTCGGGGGACCCCCATTTCTCTAAAGACCTTTCCAACGACGACGACCAGGACAAAAGAACGAGAAAAAGACGATGACGACCACGACGCCCCTTTTACCCGTGGCTATTTGACCACCCCAGCTGGGTTTTTCCTCCCTATATCCCTTGGTAAAGTGGTGTTTTTTGACCTAGCGTTGTCGCCCCCTTTTAACCCAAAACAAAATTAAATTTGGGGGACTTGGGATAGCCTTTTCATAATGGGACCGACAAAGGGTTTGACCACCCTAAAACCAAAAAACTATAAACCATTTTCTCTGTTCGCCAGGCCTAAAATTTTTTTTTTGGGTTTTTTTTGGTTTAAGGCGCGTAAACCCGTTAGATATAATGCACGACTCTAGCCTAGGGATGGGGGGAGGGCCCATCTGGCAAAACCCACCATGGGAAGGGGGGAAGGGGGATTTCCACGTCGGGGTCGTCATTTTTTTCATCGTTCGTTGTTCTGTCCCCCGTCGTCGGGGAGGTCGTAAAGGGGAAGGGGGGGGTTTCCCCCGACGACGATTGCCAGAGCTCGCCTTGGGTTTTGGGGAGTTAGTAATCGCCAAGCACAGAAAAATGTCGGGGCCAATTCTACCCGAACCCAACGGAACGCTTTAATTTTTCATACATGACGCTGGGGGAAGTCCTGTTCTAAGGGTCATACACGCCGTTTTTTTTACCGGGGTAAGCCTATCTGTTCAACAAGGGTCTGTGACCACAAATTTTGTATAAAAGAATACTAGGAAACGCCAAAATCGTTGTTTGACGAGTGAGTGAGCCATGGTTTGTCACCCCATTACAACCCCACACATTACTTTCTTTCCCTACCTTGAAAATTTCCTCCTTCCTCCCCTTACCCAGGCTGGTTCTGACCCGCAATGGGCCCCTCCCCCCCATCTCCCAGGGTGAGTTGTGCATTATGACCAACCCCGGGTTTACGCGTCCTTAACCAAAAAACCCAAAAAAAAAAAAATATTGGGGGTTTGGCGAAAGAGAAAATGGTTTATAGTTTTTTTGGTTCAGGGGGCGTCAAACCCTTTGCGTCGTCCTTTATGAAAAAAAGGGTGGTCCCATACGTCCCCAAATTTTTTTTAGTTTGGATTAAGGGGCGACAACCGCTAGGTCAACGCCCAAAATCGTTGTTAGACAGTGAGTGAGCCAGTGTTTTTGTACCCCCAACATTACTTTTTTTCCCCCCCACCTTTGACCCCCCTAGCCTTCTTGGTTTTAAAATGGCGCATTTTGGCCGGACAGTTACGGCCCCTTAAAATTAAAAAAATTATAATTACCTAACTTAAAACCAAACAATGTTCACGGGTACTCAAAAAGGGCTTCTCACTGTCTAAAAAGACTTTGGCGTTTCCCCCATTAACGAGTATCGCAGCGAAAGTAGTCATACAACGCACTCGATCGGTCCTTGGCGTGATTAATTCGTATGTTAAATGTTAAAGTTAAAGTAAATGTTTAAATTTAAATGAATTTAAATGTTAAAGTTGTCTGTCCCGCCCCCTCGGCCCAACGGCCAAAAAGACTGACTGAAATTTAAAAAAACATCGTGACCAGGGTTAACTGAGAACTTCCCAAAGAGCCAAACTGTTGCGATTTAAACCCGAAGAAATAAAAAACTGAAAAATACGTTTAAAAGTATAGGAAATTTTATGACAAAGGTTTTCATTTTGATATATATTTTTGTTTTTTATTTACCTGGCTGTGAAATGCCGGTCCAAGGTTAAACGAATGTTGGGCGTCAAAGGGACCCCCAAATTTACTCTAGATTTATTAAACCGCAATATTTTCCGTATTTCGTACTGGCTATGTTTTCCATGTATTGCCACAGATGATGGACTAAAACTGCGTTTTTTCTTTAAAAATGTTTAAATAATTTAAAAAAACAAACCAAAAAATTAAAAAAACTTTTTTGACCGGGGTTTGAACCCCCGGCCCCAATTTTGGGTATAAAGGGGGGGCCCTTTGCCCCTAGCTAGGGAAACCCCCAAATCGTTTTTGGACGAGTGACGAGTCATTTTTGAGAACCCCGGAACTTTGCATTTAAAATTGTTTTAATTTTTATAAATAATAGAGTTTTTAAGTTTAGTTTGGATAAGGGCGCGCAACTTTGGCCATAACGCGCAACTGTAGCCTAAAATAGGCTATATAGATAGGCCCAAGGTAGGGGGAAGAAAAGTAATGTTACCCGGGGAATCAAAAAATGGCTACTCACTCGTAAACAACGACTTTGGCTTTTCCCTAGTAATTGCAAAGACGGTAATGCGGACAGTCCACACCTCCCCGAAAGTCCCCCACTGCCACCATTTCTTTTAACACCGGCCAGAAAAGTTTTTTAAAATTGTCTTACATAAAAATAACTTCACCAGTAATTTGGGAAAATTAAAATTATCAAATTTTAGAATATAATAAACACACCGGGGAACGTTTGTTCGTACACGTTTTCAAAGGTGGGTTTTTTTGTCCCCCCTCTCCTCCGTGCCCCCGATTACCACTGTCTCTCCCACCTTCCCCCCCCTGTATGCCATCTTGGCCATGTTGCCATGGGCAATCTAATTCTACAGATTATTAAAAACTAGAAAAATAAATGGGAAAAAACGCTAAAGCCCCCGCCGCGTTTTGATGGATGACTTTTTAAAATTTTAGTTTGATGGGATATCTTACTTTGCAAGTTCTTTGTTTTCTGCCACGCATTGTAGCTGATGTTGTCAAGTTTCTTTGTTACCTGTCATTTGGTATTATTCCCCGTAAAAATTATTTTAAAAAGCTTTATTCATAGATTTGGCAACCTTAAACTTTTCTTTTAAAAGGTATACTCACCATACCTTAATTCCATGTATATATGAACGTTGTGGCCCACCGAGTTTGGTCAGATTGGCCAAATGGCACGACTATCTGCAAAAAAATCACCAAAAAAATATAAAAGCTTTATTTCTACTGGATTCGCTAACTTTCACTTTTCTTATCAAAAGGTCTACATCACCATAACCTAATGCCAGTATAATACACGTTGTAGCCCCACCCGTTTGGTCCACACATTGGCCAAATGTCACGAAATATTCGCACTAAAAATCGTCAAAAAAAATCGTAAAAGCCTACGATATTCATGAGAAATATTCTTTGATTGTACCAAAAACTAAACACCTCTAAGTTCAGAGATTTCAAAGGTCCTGAATTTCATCAAGATCGGATATGCCGTTTGCCTGTAGGAGTTACAACGACAAAAAAACCAAAAACAACAACACAAAAAAACACCCGAGCTAAATTTTTTGGGGGTCAGTGAAATTGAAGTCTTCGCTTCGCTCATCCAAATACACTTATAACATAACCATACATGAATAAAAAATACACTCTGTCAGTAATTGATGATTCTTCTTTTAACAAGGCAAAAATGTAAATAACCACAATAAAATAATAGGTGAAGGCGTGGTCACCAAGGACCACGCCGACCCAGCCCGAAAATGGCAACTAAGGGCTCAAATCAAATTAAAATACTCGGCAAATCTCTCCACCGCCAAAGACGTGTTGCTGAATGGCCAGTTGACAAGAGCAATCTCTTTATTTACGATAGGCTGCCTATCTGGCACTGACAGGACCACCGACAAGGCTAACCCTAGCTACCTGCACCTTCATATTTACACCCACACCTGGCCTTCGTCTTACATCTATTTAATAAGACACACAAGATATTAATTATGGTTAAGGCGAGTCATTACAAGCATAAGACCGCTTTAAGGAATAGTTAATGGTAAAGCTATGGCACTTTAAAAGCCGGAGGTTCTGGTTCGACCCCATCGGGGCAAATTTTTTCGACAACTGCTAGAACAATAAATTTATTATTTTTATTATATTTTATTATTATTATTATTATTTTTATTTTATTATTATTATTATTATTATTATTATTTTTAGAATGATTTGATTCAGGGGTGTGAAGAGTATTGGGTGGCCTTACAAAATACATTTAAAATAGAAAATTAATAAACATTGGGACCAAGTGCTTTTAGTTGCAAAACCAGGAAAATAATTTCATGTTTTAATTTTAAGTGAAAAAACTTCAAGAAGAGAGAATTTTTTTTGAAATTTTGATGGCTATAATCGTTATTATAAACAAAGGAAGGGAGAAGAGGTGGGGGGTTGGTGATATTTGTTTCAAATGTTATTAAATTCGAATTTAAAATACATCTTTTGTGAACTTGAAGGACATCTGGCAAATTAATTTTAGAAAAAAAAGTTGAAATAGCTTTCTGTGCATCCATGGCCCCCCAAAAAGCACCCATATAGTTTTTATGGGAAATTAAAAATTTTATTGGGAGGGGGTTTTGGCGAAAAATGCAGTGTTTTTGGTGATGTAATTTTGAATTCTAAAAGCAACGGAAACGTATTCAATTATTGAGGGGGCTTCGCAAAGGGATTTTTCCTTTGTTTTACAGTTTACGCGGGGGGAAAATCGTTAAGGGTTAGTTAAGCAGTACGTGTATTGACCATTTTATTTACGAGGTATCGGGGCTACATACGTACGGCCGTTTATACGTAAAAAGTCGTGACCTTTTACATGAAATCGTAAATACGTGTAGAGAACAAGGTGATGATCCGAGGAAAAAATAAAAATAAAAAAATTTTAAGAAAATATACTCAACTAAATTTAAAAAATCGTACAGTGGCAAAAGTAATACGAGTAATAATTTTTTTCAGTTGACGATGCTATATATAATAAATTTTTAAAACGGCATATTATGAAAAGGGCGACTATAAAAAAAATAATAAAGTTAAATGTCGAAAAATAAAAAGGGGTAAGAAATGAACCTTTAAAAAGATATTTATAGACAGAGTATAATTTTTTTCAAGAATAAAGAAAAAATAAAAATACATGCTGCAAAAACCCAATTTAATCCAAAAAAAAAATAATTAAAAACCGGGGGCATCAATTAATGAAAAAAAGTAAGGGGAAAAAAGGTCTGGGATGTAGTTTTTAGCCGTTTCCGGGGGAAAGACAGGGGTGAAATGTTACGCAAAAAATTTGAAAAAAGTTATTGAGGAGGTTGAAAAGAATATACAAAACTGTGAAGTGCGGGGTGTAAAACGAGTTTAAAACGATGATAGGTACAATCACCAACCCCAATCTATTCTACCTCCAATCAGAAAGTAGCTTTTTTAAAGAAATATCAACAACATGGTACAAATAGCAACCCGGGCTTTTAGGGTAACGAGTTAAAGCCCCAAAAATTTCTAATGAGAAAACCCCCGGGAAATTGCGCGTTTAATTAACTTGCTCTAACCGAGGGGGTGGTCCCGGGAAAAAACTGAAGACCCCCATTTTAGACAATTTAAAAAAAGGGGAAAACCCCTTTAATATTTAAACTATAGACCAATGCCATTTTCCAAGTATTGAAAAAATAATGGAAAAATATGTTTCCCAAATTTTTTAGTAAAATATTTAGAAAAATTTTAATATTACAATAAAAATCAAAAGGGTTTCAAAAGGGGAAAGTACTTCAATTTTCTTTTAAAATTTGCCCATTGTCAACTCAAGCTAACAAAAACTACACATTTTTTGCATGTTTTTTCGACTTTACTAAAGCTTCGATACGCTGAATACAAAAAAATGTTGGTTGCTCGGAACGAAATTGGCGTTAGGGGGCCCTCTTGTCATGGTTTAAAAATTTTTTTTTCAAAAAGAAAAATTATTGTGGAGTAGGGGAGTGGAGAGTGAAGCCAGAGTATGCCAAAAGGTTACCGCAGGAATCTATTTTAGGGCCCGGTTTTGTATTAAAATATGTTCGTATGGTACTTACATAATAAATGTTTTTTCTTTTTTTTTTCTGATGACCCGCATTGGAGCAATTCACAAAAACCCTAAAAGTTGTGAAATATATTTACAGGAAAATTTTTTAAAAGTTTAAAATGGACAACCCCAGAAGGCCCTTTTCATTAACTCGCTAAAACAAAGATTGTGCTATTTCTTCACCTCACAAAAGCCGACCATAATGCTAAATAAATATTTAAACTCATTCCTTTGATTTTTTGATGATTCTTTATCTTGGATGGTATTATCATAAAATGTAATTGTGTAAAAAAAAAAAAGAATCTGTTTTCAGTCATGAATATTTTGGGGGGGTGATAGACCAAAATTTTAGTTGGTGTTCATATAGAGAAGTGAGTAGACGGCTTAGATCAGTTTCATCAGATTTTAAAACTAAGTATGTACTTCCTTATACCTACTCCGAACCCATACATAGCACGCTGAGCGGTATATCTATCCCTGCTTGCATGGGGCCCCGCATCATTTTCAAATTTAAAAAAATATTTCACCAAAATAGAATGGTTTTTTTTTAATATCCCCTTATAAGAAAATGGTAATGTATCACAACTTTTGATTTATAAGATATTGTAATGTTTTTTCTGTAAATGTATGTTTACTTACAAAATTTTAGTTTAAAATTTTTTTATGATAAATTTGTTTAAAACTTTGTTAAACATAATGCAAATACTCGGCCAGGGAGGCAGAGTATTTTTAAACCAACTTACAACAATAAATATGGGAAAAGAGCTTTGCAATACGGTATCTTTTACTTTTTAAAAAATTTCCCAAATATTTTTAAGTATAATCAAATAAATAGGGGAAAAAATGAGTTAAAGTGTTTTTGTTTTTGAAAAAACATTGCATGTAAGTGGGATGCGTAGATTTTTTAAATTTTATTTTCAGTGTAATTATTTGTTCAAGTTTTTTTGATGTTTTGGTTCAAGGTATTTTTTTTTTTCCCTTGTACTTATCAATATTATAAAAATCTGGAGTTGGGGTTTTTTTTATTTTCATGTTTTTTATCCCCCCACTAAGCGCTTGTGTGGCTTTTGGGGCCTTTTTCCCTACTGAACTAAACAGTATTTAAATAGGGATTCCCAAAAATAAAAAAAAAAAAATTTTTATTATTATTTTTATATTATTATTATTATTATTTTTATTATTTTTATTTTATTATTATATTATTATTATTATTTATTAATTTTTGATATTATTATAATCATTATTATTATATTATAAAACAAAGCGATTGCTATAATTTCAAAACACTTTTCCACACGATGAACTGTCTCAAAGATACAAAATTTTAATGATGACGAGATCTTGATGAGATCGCGTTTTACGGGAGTTGATATTGAAAATACGGACACAAAGGAGGAGGGCGGGGGAAAATTACAAAAGGCGTGAAACATGCCCGGGAAAGACCCGCAATATTCGATTCGCTCGTCAGCACAAGCAAAATCAACGGGGAAAATTTGTTTTAGTGTCAAAATTTTTCAGTTGCGTTGACAGACATTTTTGCCACGATCGAAGGAGACGAAATGATTACTCTAAAATCTGGATGGGAAAGTTTTACCTTTCCCCCGTGAAAAAAAATATTGTACTCGTCAAGACAAGGGAAACTATCCGTTTTGTGGGAAACACCATTCCCGTAACTCAGGCCTCCTGCTCAAAAACCCAACCAAGTGATCCCATCTCTCAAGTTTCACTGCCTTTCCCAACACAACCCCAAGTATGCAAGATTTATGGGAAAGACCTCCTTTCGAGTATGCTACGAGAAACTGAATTTTTTTCCCAGAACTGCGCCACATTCTCTCGGACCACATACAGGCTCTCCTACTGCAAAAACCAAAACCAAGTGACCCTTTTCCCGTCAATTTTCTAAAATCACAACCATTCGACGGAGTACAAGATCCCTTGAAGATACATTTTTTCAGGACAAAAAACCTGCCCATCTTATTTGATGACTACACAAACTATGTCAAAACCCAAGCTGATTTCTAATCAGATTTTTGTAATTATGATTGTTTTTATTTTTTTTAATGGGGGGGGTTTTTTCTTTAAAAAAAATATTTAAAAAAATTGAATTATTATTATTTTATTTTTTATTTTATTAATATTTATTATTATTATTATTTTTATTATTATTATTATTTTTATATTATTTTTTATTACAGTTTCCAATCTCGGTACAAACGGTACAAGTAAATGCAATGTATTGCGGACTATGTCAAGAAATACAGTGCCTATAATAATAACAAAAACTTCATATTCAAAAACTTTCTAAATTAATACAGTATTCAACTATTTCGGGGTTGCAGTACAAGACAAACACAAGTCAAAAAGTATTTTTTGAGATAATTGATTTTTTAAGGTTTGAACCCATCAAAAAATCCTTTTTTCCTTTAAAATATAGTTTTTATTGATTGACAAGGTACATCTTTTTAAACCCTTATGGTAATTTTTTTTCCAAAATTTTTTGATTGGCTAAGGGTAAAAAGCAGTTTTTTTTAGTTATTTTTTAGTTTTTATTGGAAGTATTAAATTTATCAGAGCTAAAAAAAGAAACAAAAATCTTTGTAATAGGGCTTTTATCTTTAAAAAAAGAATTTGCATGAAAAAACACAACAATGAAAAATGTTGTTTTTTGTGGGATTATTTAAAAAAATAAAGTAGTTTTAGATTTTGTTGTTTTTGCATAGGAAGTATTGAAATATCAAAGCTAAAAAAAGTACCACAACATAGGGTTATTTTTCATTCAAAAACAAGCTTTGGCATGTAATTCACGGAAGGTTTAAAGGACCTAAAAATGACAACAAACCCCAAAATTTTAAAGGGTTTACTTTATTTAAAAAAATAAAAAAAGTCCCAAGATCATTCATTTTTACCTTTAAAAACTAAAAATGGGTATTATTTTAAAATTTTTAGTTTTTAATGATTTTAATCATTTCAAAATAGAATTTCTTTTTTCATTGTTTTTTTGTCAGCATCTTTTTAATACTTTTTCGGACGTCATTCAGTCTTATAAGTCACTCATCCCCTGTCGTCGCAAACCCTCGTGGGCAGGGGCGTCCTTGTTAGATGCGTTGGCAATTTTGTTAAAGAATTGGGATAAGCCGTGGTATAACATTGCCCTTTCACATAGCTAAAATCCTTTTTCTTTGGAAAAACGGTATCTTGGGGGCCCCTGATACAATTGTACCATCTTTTCCATTTGACTCCCTTTCCACGAAATTCTTACGCGAACCGGATATTTTTGTAGATCTCGCCATAGCTGGTTTTGAATAAAATAATTGGGATCATTTTTTCAATTTTTTGACAATCTTTACTGTCCAGAAACTTTGTCGCCATTTACATCTTTTGTGAAGTTTTTTAGTGGTTTCTTTCTGCCAGCAGTTTAAGTTGAAAAAAAGCCCTCGTGTTCATTTTTTTGACTTATAAGGAATACTTTTTTTTTGGCCGAACGTACAACAGTTACCTTTTGTGCCGGTATGTACACTGGTCCTCCCCTGAAAATTTTCTTTTTTCTCTGCTCGATGGGAGGGCATTCGTCCCCCTTTTTTTTGGGTATCCCCAAAAATTAGTATTTGGGTATAGATTTTATACCCAAAGGGTTTTTAAGGGCGTCCCGATACATAGAAAATTGTAACGGTTTTTATTCTGACCAACGCAATTATCGCTATAGAAATTTTCATCCTTACCAAACACTCTTGTTTTAAATAGGTAAACACACATGTGCCAATCTCATTGAGCCCCTCATTGCCAGCCCCTCATGCCACATGTAGCAAAACCCTTCTTATCGTTTTTTACAAAAATTGAAAAATTGAGAATTTAGTTTTTGTTTTTAATAAAAAAACCGCACGTACCCCACGGGTTAGTAAACCCACTTTGTAGGTCGTAAAAAGCTTACCACGGGGTTCCCCCGTCTCTTTTGCATTTGCGCAGTCAACTTCTTTTCTTTTTGAAATCTTTTTTCGGCAATATGTTTATCAAAGTCATGTTTTTAGCGGTCTTTCATCTTCTGATGAATTTTGTATGACTCGCAAAAAGCACACAAATTCTTTCTTTGGTTGAAAAAGGAAAAATTAAACTCAGTCCTGAAAATAGTATGTATAGATACATTTTGGGAGGGAGATTTGTTTTTAGGCAACCTCTTGATAAAGCTGTACATTGATAAAGTTAAAAGGCTCCATCAAGGTATTTTTTTCTTTGCTCCCAAAAGAAGTAGGGGATTCGCTTTATCAAACGATTAATGTGGGTTGATGCCTTTCTTTAAGTTCACAAGCTTAAGGGTTACCATGCATCCCCTTTTTTCTCCCCTTACAAATCCTACTATTTTGTTTCTTTAAGCCGTACGAATAAAGTATCCAAATCTAGGTATCATGACAAGCTTTCATACCCCTACTTCTGCCCATTTATCATAAAATGTATGCATGTTTAGAGATCGATTGCTTCCCCGGACTTTTGCTCGGTTTTTGGGGGGCAAATTCTGAACACATTTTTCAAAAAATTTTTGGGTCCCCTTGTTATTTAGTGGGCAAATTTCCAAAAACCCCTTTCCCAAAATTTTTGAGGTCTTCAGCGGAAATGTTTTTTTCTTTTCACTTCAAACGACACTTCCCCCACAAGGGGCTTGCGTTTTTTGGCTCCCCACCCCATTTCCCGCAGCTTTTCGTACTCTTTGCCCACTTTTTTTTGTTTTTTTCTTGATATTTTTCTCCCCTGATTTAGGGTTTTTGGGAGCGTTTCTTTCATGTTTTCTAAAAAAAACAAAAAATTTTCTATTTTAAACAAGAGAAGAAAAAAATAACGTTTTTAAGTCTATAGTTTATCCAAAATAACCAAAAAAATGCAAATTTTTTTTTAATTTCTCAGCTGTTTTTGAAATTATTTTAAAAGGGGGAATTCCCACAAGACCTTCTTTAGCAAAAAAGTAACTAGGCTGTTTTCAAACAAATGGCTACATTTTTCACTGATTTTTAAAAAAGTTATAAAAAAAGCCAAATTTACCAGTGGGGTCCTCTTATCCTTTCATCCGGCTTCTTCCCCCAAACCTACCTTTGGGGCCCCTTCCTCTTCCCCATAGAACTCTCTGGGACAATCCCAGCCTAGGCCTAGGAAACACCCATCTTCGCTATCTGTGCCGATGGGGAGGGGTTTTTTTGGGGGGGCCCAGCTTACGATTTTTGAACGTTGCCCCTGAGCTCCTCGTCTCATCCTGAAAATAAATTTTTTAAAATCTAAAAAACAAGTTGAAATTTTAAGTTTAGGTAGCCTACGTTATTTTAAATTTTTTTATAAAGTGTGATAAAAGGTGGCCCAAGCCAGAGCCCAAAAGGGCAGAACCCGGGTGACTAACTTAAATTAGGGAGGCCAGAATCTTTGTTATTATCTTTAAAAAAGTACCAAAATTTTGGGGTTTTTATTGACGATACACTCTTATTTCCACCCTATGACCTAACTAGGGGTATACCCAGCAAAAAATCAAATCTTAATAAAAAACTTCTTTTGTGCCATTCAAGCCATATCAATATAGATTTTTCTGAAAAGCATTGTTTGTATTTACGGCCCCCAGGGCCACGGGTGCGAGTCTTTGTGATGTTTTTTTGCCCAAACAGCTGACTGGCCCGCTGCATGTGTGGATGAAAAACCCCAAAATAAAAGGCTTGTTTGGTATGTGCCCTAGGCCGGGTGTTTTCCCTTTCCTGTTGGTTGTAACCCATGACATAGAGGTTCACTTATGTATCGATTACCTTTTCTATTAATAAAAAACCCCAAATTAAGTTCAAAAAAGTGTTTTTAAATGTAATAATAACAAACCTTTAATATCTCACATGGTGTCAAGAAGTACGCAGCAAAAATAAAAGGTTGGGATTCAACGATAATAAAAAGATAATGAACGCATAACCTCACATTCGCGACCCCATGGTAAGTGATACCTGAATCCTTAAAATTAGCATTTTCAGTTGTAAAAGCATAGAACTCCCAAAAAAAATTTGAGAAAAAAATTCTAAAAATATGGGAAGCCCCCCAAATTTTAAATTGTGGGGAAAAAGCCCATCAAAATTGGAAATTCGGAAGCAGAAATTCAAATATACATGAGGGCTCACAGGGCTACAAAAAAGACCCTGAAGACCAAGTCGCAATATTTCCAAATCAAAATTGGGGGAAAGAAGCTACGGACGATAATACGTTGTTTGAGAAATCAAGAAAAAATCGCTCGGGGCCCGGGATGAGCAATTCGAAGCGTACTGTTCGCCAAAGAAGAAATGGGTTTTTGAACAATACATGTTTTTCAATCGTTCTCAAAGCGGAGCGAAACATTGACCAGTTCCTAACGCAGTTGAAGACCTTGCTAACTGTGCGAGTTTGGTGAAACCTAAAACCGCTATACTCCTAGTATATGGTTGGGGTTGGGTACCCGGGGAAAAGGAAAAATATACAAATTTCCGGTCTCCCCCTAGAAAGGCATCAGAATTCTGCGGGCTGCCGAATGAGTCGAGAGCAAGCACAGGCCTGGAGGAAAGCCCGCCATCGACTACGTGGAAGAAACAGCCCGGGAAAAAGCAGAAGCCCTGGGCCTCCCGAAACCGCCAGGCATGAATGATGGCAACAGTAGTGAAAAAAATCAATTTTCAAAAGTGGGTAAAACCAGTGCCAAAATCGTGTCCTGCTTACAATAAGCAGGTAAAAAATGAAAAAGGATTAAATCATTTTGCGAAAATTGCTCGAAAAAGAATTACAGCCTGTGATGGAAAAATCTGAAGAAAAAAAATTAAATTGAAAAAGATAAAACTTTTTTTGGGAAATGGTGTCTAAAACAGTAAAAAATGCCAGGGGCTAGGCCTAGAGGGAGTGAGTGGACATCAAAAATTGATGTGGGCCTAGGCCTAGGGGGGCCCGCGGGAAAGGGTAAAATTAAAAATAGACACAGGGGCTAGGTGATTTTCATACCTGTCAAGGTTAAAACGCTAACTGTAGTAAAAAATGCAAAGGTTTTTAAAAACCAATACCACTTTAAAAACTTTGGCAACCACAAGGTAAACCCGGTAGGTAAAGTGGAACTAATGTGTTCTAAAGGAAAAAAGACCCAGTGAAAATTATTTTCATGTAGCAGACCTGAATGTAGGCCTTTGTTGGGTTAAGTGCAGTGTACAACTAAAATTTGTGAAAAAGAAAAATGGCTTGAGGAAAGAAAGCCTAGTATGGGCCTAACCAAGGAAAAATGTACTTAGAGACAATGAGGTTTTTTTATGGTGAGTTAGGTTTTGCATGCCAGGTACGCAAAAATAATTTTAAGACAGATTGTGTGCCGTTATCCACCCACCTAAAAGGGTTTACCAGGCCTGGGGGGGAAAAACTAAAAGTCACTGACTCGGGGAGCGGGTAAAAATTGAAAAAGTCGGGGGCCCTACTGACTGGGTGGAAACCTGGTAATAGTGGGAAAGCAAAGGGTTTCTCTCGAGGTCCCTAGATCCTAAAGATTAAAAAAAGAAATTTAGAGGAACATCCCCACCCCTAAACTGAAAATTCTGACAAATCATCGGAATGCCTATTTCTCAGTCGTTGACTGTCTGGGGGATTCATGAAAAGTATTTTTAGATTTAGTTGTAAGACACTGTAATTCAATAGCCCATTCGGCCGGTACAAAATTCCCAAATGCCGTATGGTATTCGTCTGCCGGGGTATTTCAGAAAAAAAATTTTTAAAAAAACTTTGGTGATCTCGTAAAGTCCAAATAATATTTTGATATTTAATCGTGGCAGGTCGAAAGCTAGAAGAGCATGACAAGGCTCTGTGTTGGGATTTGAGCGTCTAAAAATTAGGTTTCAGTTCAATCCTGATAAATTTAGTTTAGGGTGAACAGGGAAAGTATATGGGAAAACCCTAATTTCCCGCTGTGGTTTGAAAACATCCCGAAAGGTGAAAGCAATTGTGAATTGCCCTTCCCGAAATGTAACCCATCGGGGATTTTAGGGATGGTAAAATTTTGTGGGCAAATTTATTCCCCCTTTTCGAGTATTTCGGAAACCCTTCGACAACGTTAAAATATACCCTTCAAGGGAGTGGGACCCGAACAGGGTTTAAAACCGGGTAGAAATAAAAGGATGCTAGTCAGCACCACTTCCCCACTATGACGAAAGAAACCCTTGTGCTGCGACAACGCATGAAATCGGGGTTTGGGGGCCTGTTTGTTGCAAGATGGTAGACCAATTGCCCACGCTTCTCGTAGAACCCCAAAAAATTTTCGTATCCTCAAATAGAAAAGGAAATGCTGGATTTGCTATGTGTCAAAAAGTTCCCCAAATATTTACGGGAGGCAAACCGGGCCAAAACCCATCATAAAACCCCCCAAATTCGATTGGCTAAAAAAATAAATAAATTTCCTAGACTTCAGCAATGCAATTTAAGATCAAATTTCGACCCGGAAGTTTAATATTTCCCGGGGGAAATTCGTATAGGAGACACATTGTCTCGTGCCTATCTGCCATACACAGTCAACGAGACCCCGGGAATTTAAACCAATTATCCATTTTAAACTCTAAACATCTACCGAGTCCTACGATAGGAGGGTTGAAATTTTAGGGAGAGACAAAGAAGTGTGAAAGGCAAAATTTTGCATGATTTCATACAATGGTTTTCCACAAAACATTCACAAGTCCCTTCCCCCGGGTTAAAAATTTTTGGAACCTAAAAAAAGGGGGTTACCCTTTTATGAAGGGCTAATGTTTTTTGGGGGGACAACTCTTTTTTCCTCCTACACTACGTAAAGCAGCTTGATTCTTGCTCAAGGCCACTTTGGCATGGGAAAACTAAAACCAGGGGGACAAACTTTTGTTGGAGGGTATGATAGGGGCATAAAAATCTTGTAGCAATTTTTGCTACTTTTCAAAGGTTCCTCCCCAAAAAAACAAAAACCCCTCTTGCCAATCCTGTCCCCAATCGAGCTTTGGGAAAACTATCGAGCTGATATCCTGAATATAAAGGAAACTCGATTTGGTAATCAAAAAACTTTTTCTAAAAAGGGAAAAGGTTTAATAGATAAAGAACAAAACCCAAGGAACTTTTTGGGAAATTTAAACGGTATTCTCTCGGCTGGGGTTTGCGATACTTAATGTCGGACAAAAATGCCTTTTTCCAGTGCGGAATTTAAGGGATTGCAAAGGCATGGCAATTTTAACGAAAAAATCAAGCCCCGGTATCCAAAAACGAAAGGATGTCAGAAAAAAAGCGGTTAAAAATTGCTAAAAACATGTCAAGAAGGCAAATCATACTAAAGGTGACTTGTACATGTTTCTGCTTGGTATCGAAAAAAATCCTATCACGGGGAAGCAGGGTTTTGCCCGCGCAAAACTGATGTCGCGAAAGCGAAAACACGCATTTTCCGTGGTACTTCTCAGTTAGACCTTTTTGTACAGACAAATGTAGTCCCTACCTTCAGGTACTTTAAATAAAAAAAAGGGTTTTTGACAGAAATGTAAACCCTCATACCCTTTTTAAAAGGGGTGAAAATGTTTTTTGGAGGAGAGATGGTGTTTTGGAAACCCCTAAAATTATTTAGAAACATAAATTTGCCCCGATCATATGTAATTTGTACGAAGATGGGCAGGTGTCCCTAGGAATAGGCATGACTTGAGGAAATCAGCAGTTGTCAATAGACCTAGGCCTACTGATGCATTCCAATCCACCCGAGGAGGCTCAGCTGATTCCACCCAATTTCAATCCTGATATCTTGCCACGGGTGCAAATGTCAACCAGAAAATGGTAATGCTAAGGCTTCAAGCTCACAGGAAATTTCACCTGGTAAAGCTGTTCCCACTGGTAATAAAAATAATAATCAAACCCGGAGTGGGCGCATTATCAAACCACCTTCTCGATTTAATGATTATGTTTATTTAAGTGATCACTATTTGCAATACTGTACATGTTAATATAGTGGTACATTTAGTAGTAAAGAACATTATGTACTCTCCTTATGGTTCATCAAACATGTGTATTGTCTTTTAAATTATTGTAACTGGAAATTTGGTTGTTTTTTTTCCAACTCCCTTGTTTCAGTATGGAACTTTTAAAAATAAAAAGGGAGATGTGATGTTTTGTTATGACACAACAGCTGACTGGTCACCGCTGCATGATGTGGATGCAGACACCCAAATAAAAGGGCTGTGTTTGGTCATGTGACCTAGGCCTGGTGATTTCCTTTTTCCTGTTGGTTGTAAGCCATGAATAGAGGTTTCATTTATGTATCGTATTACCTGTTTCTATTAATTAAAGAACCCAATCTAAGTTCAAAAAACGTGTTATTAATGTAACTAATAACAACCCTAATATCATCTCAGTCTTGGCTTGAGCCTAGGCCTACATCAGCAATCTACACAAACAATTAGAAATCATAGTATTTAAACAATGTAATAGCATGCTCCCTAGTATAATTAAATGTGCTAAATCTAAAACCTAACCCTCGATCTTTCAGTGTCAACAGTGTTAAACATTATAGGTTTGTAGCCCTTACTGGCATTAGAATTTAAAACTTGATAGCCCGCTAGGTATTTTTTATAAAATACATACAATTTTTAATAGGTGAATAATGATGTACTTACATTCTGAATTACTTCCCGTCTTACTTATTTTGATGTCCATCACAGCCATATTTATTATTCTTCGAGCTGCTGGCCTTAACATTGCTGGCCCCGATTCATGTACTTTTTATCCCTGTATAAGCCGAGTTAGGTCGGTATAAGTGCGGTATAAACTCCGAATCCAATTCATCAAGACATTATCCCGCCTCGACCGGGGATAAGAAAATACATAAACAGATGGCGGATCATTTTTAAATTTTGCATCTATTGTGTAAACGAGAAAATTTGTCATTACTCTCATAAAACAAATCAGAAACCGTCCCGGGCCCTAGGCCCAGATGTATAAATTATTCATATACAACAGTGTAGGCCTAAAGTTCCATTAGGCTATAGACTACAATTCATTAATGCTAAAATAACAACGTTTGACAAGCCCTAGGCCTCCTCCTATGCAACCTTTAGACCTGCACGAGCCTTGTTCAGACACATCCCGCACAAATACTAGTTTTGATTACTAAAGGCCTATGCACGATAAAGAAGGTATGATAGTCCTAGGCTATTCCAAAATTTACGGCATATAATAAGCCTTTTCTTTTCTTTAAATGAGTTTCACTGCAATCTCCTGTCCTAATACAAAGTAAAACAAAAGAGGTGGAAGTTTTCAGTGTTCTTTTGCTAATTTGCTGATTTACATGGCTGTGGAATGCAGTGGAAATAACATTTGTTGTGTCTGTTTTGCATTGGAAATTTTGATTGGATGAGAGTTGCCCAGACTTAACCAGGTCTTATCCTGCCATGTCCTGCATTATACCGTCCTTATACCACTTATACCCGGGATAAATGTACATGAATCGGGGCCCTGATGTTTTGTAATCCATCTTGAAAGCAAATCGTGAAAAAACAGAAAACTTCTAGTGCAAAACCAACAACAATGTTTTCCCCCCCCCCCCCCCCCCCCCCGAGTTGTGTTAGGCCTTGTCTAGAAGGCAGTGCAACTTGTAGCCAATGCAAGAGGTAACTAACCCATCTGTCGGGCGAATCGATGGAAGTTATGAGTTGAGTTGTTCTTGCATTAGATGAAGCAAGTTTTTCTCTTTACATGTGTTGGAAAACCCAAAATCATGAAAATAGGAGTTGTGTTGGTAACATTCAAATCAAAAACTAATCTTAATCTTTACAAAATATACAACATAAAATGGTTTTATAAAACATTGTCATTGAGGAATTTTCGGACTATTGCATGTCAAATTATAACCGCTTTCCTGCATTTTGATGAAATAAATTCGTTTTAGGGTTGTTAATGTCCAGTTGGGGGTAAACTATTTGTGTTAGGTTGTGTGGTAATCTACTGCCGTGGCTGACACAATAATTGTTATTGTAGTGATTGATCTTGTTTCCACATTTTTCTTTATTTCTGTCCTAAGTCAAAGTGCGGCCTAACTTTCCTGTCCCACGTTTTTTCAATATTTTTGACTTAGGTGGAATTGGCTACAGTCATAATAAATGTTTGTGCTTTTTTGATTTATCCGTTAAAATGATATCAGGCCTATTATGTTGTATTCTCCGAATAAATCGCCTACTTGTAACAATTTATTTAGATGCATCAGTGGCTACATAATCAGACGACTTGCAATTCTGTGTGATGTCCTCCCATGAAGTATCTTAATGTTCCACATTTCTTCTTCATTCATCACTTATGAGATTGTCTGCAAAATTGTCATCATTTATGCAGATCTAATGGTGTGAGTTGACATCCCGGCTTGCACTACAGCTGTATGTAATCGCGAAGTACTTTTCACTATAGAAGTATTCCCTTACAAATTGATTTGCTTAATCGATTGTGTTTGTGCGTTATTAATCATTTCCCTCTTCACCACGTAACCTGACAATGTCGTCCGTTCGACCGCCGTCTGGGTGGAGTTGAATCTGTTCGGTATTCTGTTAAAAGAGTTCTTATTTTTTCGATTAATTGCTTGCATCTCAGTTGTGTCCAGGTTAAAATCCCGAAAGAATACATTAACTGGTACTGCATAAGTATTAATTGCTTTCACTTATTTTTTTTTTTCCGTTTAAATTTTGTGTCAGTATTTCCTTTCACTCTCTCACAAAAGTATCCTTTAGCTTGTTCCTTTTTCGCTTTCCGCTTGATGATCTGTTCAAGCTTGAATGAACCCAAGGTATTTATATCACTCACCTTCTCCATTCCTTCAATACAATTTCACACTCCGAATAGTTTGAAACCCATGTGAAGCCTTGAACGTTTGGTGCCCTTATTGACACATATATTTTACACTTTTCTAATTCCAAATTTCCATTTGAATTCTTTGCTAAACGAATGTGTATTTGTAATAGATGATTGAGTTGTGCATCTTGTAATCCGCATATAGTTTGCTATGCACTAGAGGAGAACCATGTACATTAATGAGACAGTACAATTAGTGTATTACCAATTTCTTTGTTTTGAATCCGTTTTTGATTTATTTAGTCAAGTTTGATATGGATTAACGCCATCGCGAACAGATTGGGCTTAATGATCCCTTGAATATTCTCACGTGCAATTTTTAGTTTTCACCAGTTGAACAAAGTTTTTCTCTGGTCAATTTTTATATTTAACGTTGTTCTCCATGTGTTCATAGCGTTTCTTCAAAAACTGTATTAATATGGGATCTTATTTTATATATTTCCCCATACCTGTAAAAAGCACAGGATGAGGCACAGAGTCATACGGGCCTTTTTGTAGTCAATCATATGCATTATGAATATTCCTGTTGTACACATGTGTTTTCTCACCAACACAAAGAATCTATAACCAACTGTTCCTTACAACCTTGGAATACTTTGTTTTACACCCTTTTGTTCCTCTGATAATATATGTTTCTTACTTCACAATGCTGGTAATTTTGTTGCAATCAAATGTTAAGTAATTTGTAAAACGCAGTTGGTAGGCCTGTTATTGTCTGTAGTGAGCTGGATTTTGTGTATCTGCCATTCTTTGGTTTAAGTAACGTCCTTTCCTTTTTGTAAAATATAAGGAATGGCTTCATCCTCCATTTACACTAATGCTGTAAAATATTTTGCTAGATTCTTCATGCAAACAGGTGAATCTTTTATACCAAAAGTTTATGGTGATGTTATCAACTCCGGGAGTTTTCCAGTTATGTTCTCATGTAATACTAGATTCAGTTCTTCGGAAATGCTATTGGAAGACATTTCAATTAACTTCTCCATATCTTGAGTTTCTTTCGACAATCCATGCCTGCATTTCTGTTGTGCTCTACAGGTCTACTCCCCAGATTCTGACTCAGAAATTTGTTATATCTTGCTCTGATGGTGTACCGTTTATCAATTGGGTGTAAGTCCATTTTGGCAACGTCGATAGAAATACTTTTCATTGTGCTGAACATTTCATTTTGTGGTTTTCTACTTGTACATAACCTGTTAACCTTTTTCAGTCTCTTTGAAAGCGCACTTAAGCTTTTGTTTTATGTGTCCGTGTAATCAATTAAACACATTCTCATTGTCGTGCCCTAGTGTGAATTTATCATTCTAGCGAATATACTATTTACATTGGCGCATTAAATTTTTTAGCCATATTACCAGTCTGTGTTAACGTCCGAGATCTCTTCTGAGACTCTCATTCCTGCCACTACCTTTGGTTACCGACTTCGGCTTTTTTCCTAACTCCTCGTACAGTTTATCAGTGTTTCTCTAACTTCATTCCTATTGCCATATTACTTGCAACCTGCATGCACCACAGTAAACAATGTATGTAATTCCCAAACTATAAGATCTCGCATATTTTGTTCCCTCGTTCTTGCACACATTATTCATGTTCGTGACATGGTACTATTTATGTAATGAATTTTTCTAATTTTTTTGGTATTTGTGGTCCTTCTCTTAGGACACATTACCGCAAACTTTTGTCTGGCGTTCATCAAATTTAAGTTGGAGTTCTTGCTGCAATGTACTCATCACATTATTAGTATGTATTTTTATTATTTATTATTATGATTATTATTATTATTATTATTATTTTATTATTATTATTATTATTTATTATTATTATTATTATTATTATTATTATTACCAATTCTTCTTCTTCTTCTTCTTCTTCTTCTTCTTCTTCTTCTTCTTCTTCTTCTTTCTTTCTTCTTCTTCTTATTCATGCCCCCCACTCCCCTTTTACCCTACTTTTTCCCCTATCACGAAGTGTTTTAATAGCTGTGTTAACAAGTTAGGACCCCACCGAACTGCAAGCTAGTACGAAACTATAGCATCTACTTAGAAACTAGTATAATATAAACAGGAAAATTATCAAAATATACATGTCGTTAAAGGAAGCATATATTGGTACAAAGAAGCAATCTACAGGGCCGCCAGTGTTTGGCTCGGGCGCTACTCGCTCGACTCTGATTCGGGAGGTCCGAGTTCGAAATCCCGTCGAGACCGGCAATCCCTGACTGAAGGTTTTTCCGTCGAGGTTTTCCTCATGTCGTTAAGGCGAATGCAAGGGTTGACGCCTCTTAAACAGCCCTCGACATCTCTCACATTTTCCCTATCCGCACCTTACCTAGTTCACCTGAAAGGGATATAATTGCACCCTATAACAGTTTCCCACGATATAATAATAAAAAAATATCTACATATATGTAAAGTATTATATAGCCACAGGGAGACAATCATCGGGGAACTACATCTACCACCAACGGATTTTTAGAAAATAACGGTGGAAATCATTGGATTGCGTGATGTAACATATCTACTGTTTGACACTTGATTTTTAAATAAAGGTGCAAACAATACTTTTGTCCACGAGGTTAGGTAAATAATCCTTATCATACCTATACACTTAGTCCATGAAGAATATGGATTTGTGATTATTGAAGTTGAGTGGAACTTTCCTCAGATTCTGTATTCTTGTTTCTCACTTTCTGACTGAGTCCCTCAAAATCTATTGGTCATTCTGCGGTCTTTCGTGCCTAGTATGTGGGAACGAGTCTGAATTCGCGATCATCTTCGCTCTTAAGTGTCCTCATTCTAATGGGAACTGTACTGATTCGCGACCATCTTCGGCTCCTTAGTGTCCCATCATCTTATGAGAAAAGTGTCTGATTCGAGACCATTTTCGGCTCCTTAGTAATACCATCATTCTAAGTGTGAAAGTGTCTGTTCGCACCATCTCGGGCTTCTTAGTGTCTGCATGTCATTGTTAGGCTGGAAACATTTCTAAATCCGTGCGACCATCTTCGGCTCCTAAAGTCCATCTTCTCTAATGTGAAACGTGCCTAATCACGACATCTTCGGCTCCTTAGTGTCAATCATAATGTAGAACGTGTCTGAATCGCGACCATCTCGCTCTTAGTGTCCTCAATGTTAATGTGGAACCCTGTCTGAATCGCAACCATCTCGGCTCCTTAGTGTCCATCATTGTCAATGTGGAACCTATCGAATCGAAACCATCTGGGACCCCTTTAGTGTCCATCATTGTAAATGTAAACCATCAGAATCGAACCACCCCGTCCCCTTGTGCCCATCATTTAAATGTGGAAGTGTCTGATTCGGACCATCTTGGGCTCCTTAGTGTTCATTATTGTTAATTTTTGAACGTGTCTGAATCGAACCATCTCGGCTCCAAAAGTCCATCAATGTTTTAGGGAACGTGTCTAAATCCAACCCTGGGCTCCTTACTGTCCATGAATTTTTAATTGGGAACGTGTTTGATCGAAACCTCTCGGCTCCTTAGTGTCCATAAATGTTTTGGAACTGTCTCCCCCAAACCATCTCGGCTCCTTTGTCCATCATTGTAAATGTGGAACGTGTCTGATGAAACCATTCGGCCCTTAGTGTCCTCTTGTTTTGTGGAACGTGTCTGAATCGCAACCATGTCGGCCCTTTAGTGTCCTTTGTTTATGTGGAACGTGTCTAAAGGGGGGGGGAAAAACCCCTTTGGGCTCCTTAGTGCCCATCATTTTTAAATTTTAAACGTGCTGAATCGAACCATCCTGCCCTTAGTGCCCTCATTGAAATTTGTAGAAGTGTTAAATCGCGAATCTCGGCTCCGTATGTCCATATTTTATGGGGAACGTGTCGTTTCGCCCATTTGGGCTCCTAGTTTCTTTATTTTAATGTTGAACGTGTCTAAATCGAACCATCTCGGCTCCAAAATGCCTCAATTTTTTTAGGGAAGTGCCCTGAATCGCAACCAAAATCTCGGCTCCTTAGTCCTGAATTTTAATGGGGAAAGTGTTTGAATCGAAACTATCTGGGCCCTTAGTGCCCAAAAGTTTGGGAAAACGTGTCTAAAATCGAAACCTTCCCGGTCCTTAGTGTCCATCATTGTTTATGTAACGTGTCTGAATCGAAACCCATTCGGCTCCTAATGTCCATCATTGTTTTGGGGGAACGTGTCTGAATCGAAACCATGCGGCCATTCATGATGCACTCATCTGGGGACCCCCGGCGTGAACTCTACGTCGACCCTGCTAGCACACTCACTCATCATCTATTTTTTTTACGAATGAGAGTCGACTAAAACAAACTGTAAAGCCTAAAACCTTCTCTTCAGAACCCCTTCACCCGTCAATCCATTAAAGAAAAACTAAAAACTAGTACTAAAAACCCCCGGGGTTTAAACCCACCTTAGCTTTCAGCGTGACCCCCCTTTTTCCCCACGGTCATCGCAAGGCCAAAAATGGGAGCCCCTATTTTGCAAAAAAAACAAAAAATAAGCAAAAAACTTTCACCCGTCTTTTCAGGATTTTCCCCCCCACCACCCCCGAAAAACAAAAAAATAGCCTCGTCACAGGGCCCTCTCAGAACCATTTAAATTTGTGTTTCTAAATTACAATCAAAAAGGAATAAAATAGAAGAGCTTGGCTTTCCTCCGCTTCTTCCCAGAAATTTCCCCTGTATGCAGAGCACTGGCTTACAATTTCTGAATTGATCCTTTTGTATCCCAAACTAGTTTAAGTGATATCTTTTTTCCCGCTCCTCATTTTATGGGGTGTGGCTATTTTGCTAAACCTCATCTTTGTTTCTCCTATAGTAAAATTAAAAACTTTTTAAAATTTAAAAGTCTTTTTTAATCTCTGGGGTTATGGGACATCTCTAATTCTCATTTTTAATCAATTTTGTATCGAAACTCCACTTAGGACCCTAAAAATTTTTTTTCCTCCTTAAAAAAACTAGTGTTTATAAAAAAAAATTCCCCAAGGCCTCTTACAAATTGTGGGACCACAATATTGACCTCTTAAACAATCTACCCCCAGCACTGAAAAATGATTTACTAAATTCCTTTCCCCAAAGTATGCTACATCACTCTCCCACAAAGTCACCTTTTTAGTAAATCCTTGATCCACCATAAAAAAAATTGTAGAAAAACAGCCAAACCTTACACACTCAAAAAAAATGAATTCTTAAAAAAGGGGCAAGCTCATCGCCCCCTTCCACTTTGCGCTTTTTTAATTCTAAAGTACAGTTCCCAAACACATCCCCCCCCGAAAAGCTTTTCAAAAAAAAATTTTCGATTTTAATTTTAAAAGTAATAGTTAACCAAATTTTTTTTTTCTAATTAATTTAAAAAGTTATAACATCAAATTTTATTTTGCCAAACTTTTTTGAGGATGCTGTTAGGGGCCTGTAGTTTTTGAATTAAAAATGCCAAATTGGAAGGGCAAGAGCTTGGCCCTTTTTTTAAATTCATTTCTTGTAGTTGGGAAGGTTTGGCTGTTTTCTACATTTTTTATGTGTGTGATCTCATTACTTTTTCAAATTTTCCCTTGTAAATTTTTTGTTGAAATATAAAATTTTATAAAATTGATTAATTTCTATGGTATTAGCAATAAAAATAGACAATAGGGTGTAAAATATCTAGACCCGATTCATGTACATCCTGGGTATAGGTGATATAACCACGGTATAACGACGGTAAAAGGACTGGACCCCAATTCTTGAGTTCGTGGGGAGATGAGTTGAAAACGCAATTTGAAACACGAAGTCGTTTTCGTTTTCGAAGAAATTGGTATTCTTGAACGGTATCGTAGAAAACGTCATGGGTTGTGAGTTGAAAGAGTATTGCTGTTATTCACGTGGGGTACGGTTCACGAATCCAGACTCTTTAAAAAGATTTGCGTACCAAAGAGCTCGAAAACGTTCTATATTTTATTCTAGATGGCAGTGCCTTCATAAACGCGGGCCATCGAAAGACGAGTTGCATGAAATGATTTGATTGTTGCAATTATGTTAAACAAACAGATGAGCACGCTAATATTCGACACCTCGCTTTGACATTGTGTGTAGCAGCAAGCTGACTTTGATCATGACTATAAATATGGCTAAAAAGAAAAGAATATGTGTATTATTTCCGAACATTTTTGTAAATCCTAGGTGGACAATCATACTATTGGTTATCTGAATTAGGCTTTTAGTAATCAAAACTAGTTATTTGTGCGGGAAGTTTGTCAGAACAATTGGTTGTGCTGGTCTAGGGTTGGCTAGGCTTGTCAAACATGTAATGTAAGTATTTATTTATCTAGTCCTTTAGCCTAATGGAACTTTAGACCTACACTGTTGTATTATAAATAATTTTCTACATCTGGGCCTAGGCCAGGGACGGTTCCTGATTTGTTTTATGAGAGTATAATGACACCTTTTTCTGTTCCACACAAAGAAGAAAAAATTTTTAATGTCCGCCATTTGTTTACGTATCGCACTTTCCCGCCTAACTCTGCTTGTACCGTCAACAAGTGTCAGTAACTATGGTTACTTGTTGATTGTAATGCAAGTGTTTAAGGCTTATTTAAAACCTTTATTTTGGAAGCCTTCCAACAAACTTTTTCAACTTTTTTTTTCAAAAGAGACTATATTTCTATAACCTTAATGTCCATGTAAAATATGAACATTGTAGTCCCACCCGTCTGGTCAGAATCGCGGGCCGACGTATTAGATGTTAGCAGTAGCAGTAGTAGGCAGTAGTAGGCAGTAGTAGGCAGTAGCTAACATCCTTAAAGTGATTTTGAGCATGTTTCAAGCCATTTTTTCACCAAGAAGGAATAATCGTACCCCAATAAAATTTGGCATGTGTTGTCAGGTACCTAAATCCCCTCGATTGTGATAGTTTTCAAGTTCACATCACGTTACATGACGGCTGGGTAACACCTCGAAATCACCCCAACTCTGCTTGGTGTATAAGGTGCTTGAGTGTGTAGCGCACCGCGGCTTGGCTGCGGCGCCCTAACGGGCACCTAGATTGATAATATTTTTACCTCCATCGACGAATCTCTTATCACTGCCACAGTGCGTGATCCAGGGCTTTCCGACCATCATGCTCTTTTTCTTGACCTATCCCTCTCCCATTATCACTCAAAGATTCTGACTCAAAAACGTTTTTTCAATGATGAAAATATTGCTCACTTTATCTCACGGCTAGGTGGTGAACAATGGTCATCTTTATCATTTACAGCAGATGCTGATGTTTTATACTCATTTTTTGTGTCCACTTTCTTGGTTCACTTCAATGAAGCTTTTCCTCTGAAAACAATTCAAATTCGGAAACCAGTAGGTAACCCATGGATTACTCAGGCACTTCGCTGTGAGGGAAAAACACTAAGAAATCTTCACTCATCATTGCAAACACTCCCAAAATAGATCAGTTAGTAAAGAGCAATACTTGCCCTCAAAAGTCTCATGCCAAAACATTAGACAATCAAAACTTCAATTTAATAGCCGCAAAATAGCCGACTCCTCTAACATCTCTAAAATGGCCTGGTCTGTAATCAAATCTCAGACTTCTTCGCCCATATCCAAAGAAAGTATCACCATAATGCATGAAGGAAAACTAGTATCTAACCCAACTTCATTAGGCAATATTTTAAATACCTTTTTCACCACCATTAATGTGCCACCAGCAATTGCAACAGGGAATTCTAACCCTCCTCACAATATCACCCAAAAAGGTTCCCTAGCCCAGTTCAACCATTTTTCTAAAGCCAACCACTCCCAGTGAAGTGGCAACTATATTGAAAAAACTAAGCACCAGACACTCAGCTGGGCTGGATGAAATTCCAGGATCACTCTTGGCAAAATGCTCCCACTTTTTATCTCTTCCCCTATCTTACATTATTAATGAGTCTATTTCATCAGGTATCGTTTCCCTCTGATCTTTAAATAGCAAAGGTATACCAATCTATAAGAAAAAAGGGAAAAAATCTGACAAAAACAACTACCGCCCCATCTCAATCTTATCGTCTTTTTCTAAAGTTTATGAATACATCATGCATGACCGCCTTATGGCACATCTCAATCATCACAACGTTCTTTCACCAAGTCAACATGGTTACCTAAACATAGATCAACAACTTCCGCTCTTTTCAGTTTCCTCTCACATGTTTATTCCGCCTTGATAAAGGAGAACAGGCAGTTAGCATATTTATGATCTTAGCAAGGCCTTTGATTCAATTGATCACAGGACGTTTCTGTCAAAAATGGAGTACTATGGGATCAGAGGTATTGCTCAAAGTTGGCTTTCATCATACCTATCTGGACGCTCACAAGTAGTCGCTATCCGCACTGTTGACAATAATTTAACAAAAACAGTTCTCTCAGATCCTCAAAAATTAGTTAAAGGAGTCCCTCAAGGCTCGATATTAGGTCCCTTAGCTTTCCTCCTTCATGTTAATGACCTGCAGCTACACCTAACCGGTGGACTTCTTCTACAGTATGCAGATGACTTCAGTCATCTGCTAACTGCCCCCAAACACAATATATCTAGCTTTCCAATGATATTAAATCAAAAGGCTGTGCAAATGTCTCAGTACTGCCAGCAAAACATTCTTTCATTATCTCTTCCCAAAACAGTATACATGAATTTTCATACTCCCCAAAATATACCCCTGTCAAGCCCTCTAATCCAAATTGGGAGTAACCACATTATTCGCTCTTCTTCATTTAAACTTTTAGGATTAATCCTAACAGAGACTTTGGATTGGTCGGGTCAAACAAACATTGTTTCATCTAAAATTCTTAGTGGGTGTTATATACTCAGGAAACTTAAAACTATAGTCCAACCTCATATTTTGATTATTACATACTTTGCATTTATCCACTCCCACCTTTCCTATGGTACACTTTTCTGGGGTGCATCGCCTCATGCAAAAAGAGTCTTCATCCTCCAGAAAAGAGCAATCAGGATAATAGCGGGAGCTTCTAGAAAGCGATCTTGTCGGGAACTCTTTCGACAATTAAGAAATCCCAACACTAGCATGTGTCCTGATTCAGTCCGCATCTCATTTTGTTCGCCTTAATGCCCACATCTTCCAGCATAACACAACTGTTCATAATCATTTTACACGTTCCAGCAATTTAGTTCACATTTCCTCTCATAATCTTTCCCTTTTCTCTAAGGTCCATACTACTTAGCATCAATTATTTATAATAACCTTCCGAATAAAATTCGCTTATGCCCATCTGACAATTCTTTCAAATAATCTTAAGTCCTTTCTGCTTAAAAACTTTTTACTCCTTCATGGTTTTCTATCTGACGGCTCCCAAATAAATTACCTTTTTTATTGTCTTTAAATATCAATATTTAAAATTTAATTATTATTGTGGGGCACCATTGAAAATGAAATTTGCTTTTTTTTTATGTTTCTATTGTTATTACTTTTATCTATGTTTTAAACCCAAAAACATTTTTTAAACCTTAATTTTTTAAAACCTTATTCTTTTTTCACTCCACCTATCTCTCTCTCTCTAAGAATAGGTGATAGTGTTATACTTCTACTCTGTATTGTCAAATGAAAAAAAATTTACTTATTTCTTACTTTACTTGCTCCTTTGTTCATCTTGTTAATGGGGAACCTATGGGAAAAATGGGGCAACCGTTCGCTCCTAGGCCATCATTGTTTTGTGGAACGTGTCTGAATCGCACCTGTGGGCTCCTTATGTCCATCATTTTTTATGTGGGAACGTGTGGGAAATCGCTACCATGCGGCTCTATTTTCCATCTTTGGGTTAATGGGGAACGTGTCTGAATCGCAACCAGTCGGCTCTTTATGTCCATCATTTTTAAGTGGAACGGTTGAATCGCAAACCCTCTTCGGCTTTTTTAGTGTCCTTTTATTCTTATTGTGGAACGAGTCAAATCAAAACCATTTTTGGTTCCTTATGTCCTCATTGTTAAATGTGGAACGTGTCGATTCGTGCTTTTTCGGCCCCTTTAGTGTTATCATTGTTAATGGGGAACTTGTCTGTTTCGCGCCCTCTTCGGCCCCTTAATGTAAATCTTTTTAAATGGGGAACGTGTCTAAATCGCGCCCTTTTTGGGGCCCCTTTAGTGTAAATCATAGAATGGGGAACTTGTCTGATTCGCGACCTTTTTGGCTTAAGTGTCCATCATTTTAAATGGGGAAACTTGTCGGGGTTCGCGACCATCTTGGGCTCCTATGCCATCATTGTTAATGTGGAACGTTTTGAATTGCAAACCCTCTTCGGCCCCTTTGGTGAATCATTGTTAATATGGAATGTCTAAATCGCGACCATTTTTTGGCTCCTTTGTCCACATTTTTTAATGTTAACTTCTAAATCGGGGACCATCTGGGCCCCTTAGTGTCCATCATTTTTAAATGTGGAACTGTCTGATCGAACCATCTCGGCTCCTTTGTGCCCAAACATTGTTATTGGGGAAACGTGTCTGATCGCCCCATCTTGGGCTCCTTATGTTTATCTTTGTGATGGGAAACGTGTCTGAATCGCGCCCTTTTGGGGGCCCCTTAGTTCGATCATTGTTTATTGGAACGTGTATGATTCGCGTCCATCTTCGGCTCCTTAGTGTTTATCATTGTTAATGTGGAACGTGACTGTTTCGCGACCATCTTTGGCACCTTTTTTTCTTATTGTAAGTGTGGAGGTAAAAATCGCGAACTTTTGGGCCACTTATGTCATCATTGTTATTGGGGAATTTCCCGATTCCGACCACTTTGGCTCCTAATGTTCTTTTTTGAGAACGGGGAACGTTCGAATCGCGACCATCTTGGGCCCCCTTATGTCGATCATTGTTAATGGGGAAACGTGTCTGATTGCGACCATCATGGCACCTTCGTGTTCATTATTTTTAAATGTGGAACGTGTCTGTTCGCGAACATCTTTGGCTCCATAGTGTTCTTTATTTTTTTAAAGTGGAACGTGTCAGAATAGCGACCATCTTCGGCACCTTAGTGTCGATCATTATTTAGGTGGAAAGTGTCTGATTCGCGATTTTTTTGCTATTTGTGTTCTCATTGTTAAGGGGAAAAGTGTCTGTTTCGCGCCCATTTTTTGGCCCTTAGTTTCTTATTGTTAATGGGGAACGGGGTTTAATCGCGCCCACTTCTCCCCTTAGTGTCGAACATTTTTTAATGGGGAAACCTGTCTTTTTCGCGACCATCTTCGGCCCCTTAGTGTTCATTATTTTTAATTGGGAACGTTCTAAAATCGCGCCCCATCTTGGGCCCCTTAGTGTCATGATTGTTAATGTGGAACCCATCTAAATCGCAACCACTCGGCCCCTTAGTGTCCTCCTCATTGTTTATGTGGAACGTGTTTGAATCGAAACCATCTCGGCTCCTTAGTGTCCACATTGTTAATGTGGACGTAACAAAATCGCCCCACTCGGCCCTTAAAAAAATAAAATCAAAAATTTTTTAATTACCCACTTAGTTATAAAACTGATTTTCAGTGGTGGCTTTAATCAAACGCCAGAAACCTGCGGCCCGACGCATCGACGATGAGCAACCCACCAAAGTCGATTTTTATAATAGGAAATTGCAATCGTGGTAGGGACTGTGCGAACACCCGCAAATAAAGTGTCCATCATTTTTAATTGATCGTGCTAAATCGCAGCATCTGGGCTCCTTAGTGTCCATCATTTAAGTGGAACGTGCTGAATCGCAACCTCTGGGCCCCTAAGTGTCCATTTTTTTAATGTAGAACGTGTCTGAAACGTGTCCATCTTAAAATCTTTAGGTTAATCATTTTTTTGTGGGACGTGTCTAAATCGAAACCCATTCAGCCCCTTGTGTCCATCTATTTAAAGGAACGTGTCTGAATCGCAACCATCTCAGCTCCTTAGTGCCATCATTGTAAATTACACGGTCTAAAACGTGGATCTTTAAATCATTATGTTTCATCATTGTTTATGTGGGGCGTGTCTAAATCGCAACACTCAGCTCCTTATGTCCATCAATTTTTAATGGGGAAAACGTGTCTAAATAAAAACCATTTTTGGCTCCTTTAGTGTCCATCGTCGTTAATGAAGAACGTGTCTGAAACGTGAAAACTTTAAATCTTTATTTTTTCATCTTTGTTAAAGGGAACGTTCTGATTCGTGACTTCTTGGGCCCCTTAGTTTTCCCACATTGTTATGTGGAACGTGTCTGAATCGCGACCATTTTCGCCTTTTAGTGTCGATCTTTTTAATGGGGAAACCTTCTGATTCGCGACCATCTTGGGCCCCCTTAGTGTTCATCATTGTTATGGGGAAAAGTGTCCGACTCGCGACCTTTTTTCCCCATTGTTTCATTATTGTTAATGTGGAACGTGTCTTTTTCGCGCCCATTTTGGGCCCCTTATTTTCATTATTTTTATGTGGAACGTGTCTAAAATCGCGACCATCTTGGGCCCCTTAGTGTGATTATTGTTAATGGGGAACGTGTCTGATTCGCGACTTTGGGGCCCTTTATTGTTCTCAGGGTTTTTTATGTGGAACGTGCTGTTTCCCGGGGGGCATCTTGGCTTTTAGTTTTCATTATTGTTAATGTGGAACGGCTGATTCGCGCCCATCTGCGGCCCCTTATTCGATCATTGTAAATGTGGAACTTGTCTGGTTCGCGACCATCTTCGGTTTTTAGTGTCGATCTTTTTAAATGGGGAACGTGCTGATTCGCGACCATTTTTGGCCCTTTGTGTTCATTATTGTTAATGTGGAAAGTTGTAAATAAGTTGTGCTTTATTATTGGATTCACTCATATTGATAATAATTGATATCGTGTGTTACCCCTGTAGTTTGCAGAGAGGGATGACGGGAAACGATCAGCCAACATTTCCCCTACAAAAGGAAATAAACAGGGGGTTTAAAAGTTTGATCTTTCTCTCAAAACCAAAAACGTCTGGTTATCTTCAACAAACAAAAGCGAATTTTTAGTAATATTAACTTTTTAAGATGGAAAAGGGCGCCTCGGGCAAAATTCCAGTACAAAAAAGCAAATTTTCTGGATTGCTTTTAGTAGTAACATAAGCTGGAAATTGCATATTAAAACTTACACCTTTCCCTTTCAACGCATGTTTTTTATAAAAAAAATCAACCCAATGGTAACGACACCTCTTTTAAGATCGTGTATTTTTTTATACTTTCACGCAGTAATGACTTACGGGAAATTTCCTTTTTGGGGGATTCAACTGAAAAACAAAAAATTTATTTTACGAAGAAAACATAAAATCAAAAACTAATTTTTGGCTACCCGGGCTGTTTTCAGCCTCTGTTCAAACGACTATCTTTTACCCATGCCCTGTGTATACATTTATGAAATTTAATTTTTGTTACAAAATCTTTACCTATTTACTAGTAATTCAGATTTTCTTATTTAAAACTGGAAAAAGGATAAACTAAGTTCACCAAAGTGTGGGTATCAATAGACAAAAGGGCTTGCAGTGTCGGTCACAAACCTTATCAATTCTGTACCGTTCAAATCAGGATTCAAGATTGTCTCTTTTTAGAAAGACCAAGCCTCTTTTTAAAAATTTAAAGTTTTTATTCTGTAAGCAAATTTTAAACGACTCTCCCAAAGCACGCGTTTTTTTAAAAGGTTTTTTTGCCCATTCTGCTGAACACTCTCTTAGTTTTTTTTTTAAATTTTTGTTTTTGTGTTTTGAAAAATTTTATAAATTTTAAAGACAAATCAAATGTTCAGTATTTTATATATTTTATATATTAATGAATATGAACTATACGAGGCTAATAAATACAATACAATACAATATTGCAGCCAAAACGTTGTACGTTGAGAGATAACTCAGATACGCGAATTTGAGAGGGTTTTGAGACGACGAGAAGAGATAAATGATGACGGTGGATTGCATTCACAAAGCATGTAGAATACACTATTGACCATTAGTAAATCAGGGATCTAAACGCTACGCAACTCTTTATTTACTTCCTGTCTAGGGTATATAAAGTATGTAGTTTAGACTGCCACGGATAGGGCTTCTCGAGCATGCTATCGAGTATCCGGTTGCGAGTTGAGTTATTACGAAGAGAGTGGTTGTGAACGTAGGCTTACAGGCAAAAACAGCACGTGGGAGTGGGAGGTAACTTTTAGTTATGAAAATAGGCCTACTAAAAGGGGTATGGTGTACCGGTATGTCTATAGTCCAAGACTTTATGTAACCAATGGACATTACGGTTCTTACACATAAATAACTAGGAAACGCTCAGTTGGACGCGTTGATAAGCGAGCACGTGCTATAGCTAGACCCACATTGCACATTTTTTTAAAAATTAAAACTTGCCTCGTTCGCTGTCCACGGGGCCAAGTTTCCAATATTATTTGGGTAAACCCGTGGGTAAACCTTTACTTTATAAATAAAATCCACCGCCATCTTGAGGACCTTGACATCATTTCTTTGGGAAAACTATTTTAGCTCTTTGATAACTAGGAAAACGCTTAAGTCCCGCCGCGTTGTTGGATGAGCGTAATTGGTGCATTGAGCTGCCATGTGTTATGCGGATTTTCTGTTGTTCTGTAAAAAAAATCATTGCTAAGTTGAAGATTTTTTAAAAATTAATTTAAATTAAATAAAAAATAAACTTTAATTTTTAATTTTTCTAATTAATCGTAATTTGAAAAAAGAAAAAAAATCGTAAAATTGCGATTTTCATAAAAAATAATTATTCGATTGCGCTCAAATTTCACACGGATATCTTAATTCATAAAATTGTGGTTCTGTGAAAAACTCATTAAAATCGTACAAAGAATGTAGGTGTTATAAGTCGAAGAAATTTTTAAAAAATCGAAAAAAATCGTAAAATTGCTTTTTTCATGAGAAATAACTTTTCGATTGCGCTCAAAAACGTGGCAGTACTAAGTTCAGAGATTTCGAAGGTCTCCAGAAAATTTCATTGCAATTGGAGTATCGGTTTAGCCGGAATCGTGCTGACAAACACACAATAATACAGAAAAAAAAGAAAAAAAAAAAAAACATCCCGGATTTTTTTCTCCAGTGTAGTGAAATGGAATCTTCGCTTCGCTCGCTACGCTCGCTACGCTCATCCAACAAATAATACACTGATTCCTCGATAGTATTTTGATTACTTCTAGGTGGCAGTGCATAGTGACCAGCAAACTCGTGCGACTTTACGTTGCCATGGTAACGGTACTGTAACGATTCAGACCCTGTGTTGCCCGGATCAGGGATCTGGTTACAAAATTACATAGAAGTTTAACTAGCTCATACGTGAACACAATAATCCAAGAAAAATTAACCAAGTATAATTTAACTTTTAATTAATTCTAAATAATTAAATAAAACTGATTTAATTATTTTCAGTACTGTACTAAATTACCTGAATGCAAATCTGGTTCTCCCTCCTGTCCAATGGCTAGGAACTGCTTACTTCCACAGGCTTTCCTTATTATCCACCGGCAATAATGCTTATGTTATGTTTATGGTTATTAACTACAGGATAGTGATTCGGGAGATAATGGAATTATGATTACGTCATAATTTTTAACATACTTAAGTTCACTATTGACGATTCATATTTATCAATACAATAACCCTTGCCCTACCTATTGAGCTCAAATAACTAATTTTTAGGTTAGAAGAACCTAAGAATACCCCACCAAAATGAGAAGTTATACAATTAAATCAAATTGTTTGGAAAATAAAAGATTAATCAATAATGCCTCATGGCATGTACATCACCTTCGGCCAACTATTGTCGATTCGAAGTAATCCAAGTGTCGTAGGGGAGGGCGATGATTATTGATGTGGGATCAGAGGAATCCGACGGGTATACACGTCTAGAGCTATTGTCTTGTTGTATATCCAGCGGCTTCTTTAATGGTCAGGTAAATTACACAGTTTTTTAGATGTGGAATTATTCTGTCTATGGAACTGGTTTAACACTATGGATCTTGATGGAATTTTCACTGACGATATGTGATATTATTTATCACTCGACGACACAGATTGATAAAAATGTTCGATGATGACGTAGTTATTTACTGAAGATTATTAGGTGATATTATTTATCACTCGACGACACAGATTGATAAAAATTGACTTTCCTTTGACTTTGCAATTTATCGAATTAATTAACTGATTTGAATCTCATTACTAACCAAACCAACCACAATTTCCGATTAAACAATAATAAACAACACTTCACTTCCCGAACTCAGATGCTCGATCGGAAGCATACCCTGAAGCTTGGTATGTCCTCTAAATATTTGTTTATAGGAACGTCATCCTGAAAACCGACAGGCGTCGTTGCCTCGATCTAACCGACTGTACTCGACCCGAAGGTCCCCGACACGACAAAACGTCCACCTCAGGACCCGATCACAACACCACTAACTTAGAAAGACACAAGCCCTTCCTCGAGTCACTGGCTAAACTAGCTCCACCCCCTCGTAGCTTTTCAGGTTCTAAGAATTCCAATAAAATCTAGTGTTTGTTGCAAGTGAACTAAAACCTTCTCAGCATCCCAACCACGGTGGACTTAGGACTTCCTATTGAAAACAAAGATACCTTGCACGTACTTAACCCCACTCCACCTGCATCTACTGCGTAGCTCGTTCTCCGAACACAGATAACATCAGCAAATTTAGGCCGCTAGTTCATCCATGCAGAAATACCCAGACTCTCCGGCGACACCTAGGATTAGCTCCACAATATTTCATTATATTTCCGTAGACTTTCGTCGCCTCTCCAATTCAACTCCTTTCATACGGTTTCGAAGAATCGACTTTTTTCTATGCCTCCTAGCCTTGTTGCTGTTTCAAAACACGAAAATAACATCTCGAAGCTTCCATTGCCTTGAACTCTCTACGTTCGGCCCAAAGTGAACAATGACCAAAGTGATGATTTGAAATTACTCAAGTTTTAATTACACATCTAAATCAACAAGAAAATTCATCATTACCTCAATCAATCTTACCATAATTAACTACGTATGCAAATACACTGTATGCTAATATCGATATGCAAATATAAAATTTCAAAGATTTAGGGCGGGAAGACGTCCTAGACTGACAGTACTTTGTTATAATGTAATTTCCATCTACACTACTTATCGAGTTTTTTAAACCTCCTAAACTCTATCCATTCTGACATTCAATTCACCAAGGAAGTTGAAGTAGACGGAAAACTGCCTTTCCTTGATGCCTTGATAATATGGAAACCTGATGGACGTTTGGGCCACACTGTGTACAGAAAGCCGACTCATACCAATAGGTATTTGCAGGCCTCTTCACATCATCATCCTTCGCAAATTCGATCAATAGCATTTACTTTGGCTACACGTTCTCGAAGAATAACTGACGAAGAACATTTAGACGAAGAAAGCAAGATTCTACGTGAGGCACTGCTCAGTAACGGGTTTCCTAACCGGTTCTTCCACAAGGCTTGGAAAAGAAGAACCAGAGCAGAAGAAACTCAAGTCGATCCAGTAGACAAACCAAGAGCCACTGCATATTTGCCATATGTTCGAGGGACCACCGACCGAATTGGCAAACTACTGGCTAATGATAACATCAAGACGGTCTTTTCGACAGATAGAACCTTAGGCGAAATGATTGGTAGCCACAAAGACAAGATTCATTTGGAGGGTTGGGGCGTCTACGAGATTCCGTGTGGAGACTGTTCGCAGACATATGTTGGACAAACTGGTCGAAATATGTCGATGCGTCTACAGGAACACAAACTCGCCGTCAACAAGATGGAAACAACATCTGCTTTGGCACAACATGTCAAGAAGGAGGGTCATTCCATTGATTTTGACGGAATGAGGCCTCTTGCCATGGTAAGCCATCTATCTAGTCGAATCGTCAGAGAGGCAGTGGAAATTGAGAAGCGCCCACTCAATCTTAACAAACGAGACGATGGCAAGCGTTTGGCTCAATCCTGGAAGCCTGCTTTGAATTGAGAGGTTAGTCAAAGAAAGCGGTATAGCGGGGTGATAGAGTGCCCGCAGTTCTAGACGAACGTGGGACGGTCCCGACGGACCCAACCAGCTCGTCTAGAAAGTTGGAATCCCAGCAGAATGACAAGAAGTCACACTACAGCTCTTAACAAGTATGAGACTGAGCCGCCTGTGGTACCAAGACATGAATACAGCGATAGGCCTGCTAGAATGGTCACAAGAGTCACACTCACAATGCAACCAAGTGATTTGATTTTAGGTTCACTGCAATTGGATCTTTGTAATTTTCATTTTGCAAGGTAGTGTTTTTTTTTTTTTCTTTTGTTTATTTTTATAATGCTTTTGTTGTTTTATTGAATTTTTGTTTTAACCCTTCCCTTGAAAAGGAAACATAGTTTTTTTTAAAAACGTTGGGATTAAAAGTTATTTTTATATACGTCGTGATTTTTACCGAAAAAGAACTTAAAACTTAACCATGGATCAGAAAGCTTAAGACAAAACAAACACACACACACCATATATATATTTTAATATTATATATAATATATATTTTTTATTTATACACCATTCATCCGATCTCCATGAAACTTGGCACATTATTTTTTACGGAAAAGGGTTTTTTATGTATCCATTTTGTTGTAACTTCTCCACTGGTGATGGGTCCCTCAAAAGGACTCACCATGAATGACTTTGAAAAGTTGGAAAAAACCCCATAAAAGTTGACACATATACGTATTCTTTTATGGAAATCACCCCCGAAGGGTTCTGGCAACATGGCCGCAACGAGCGACGGGAAAGCTAGTGTATTAATAATATGCCAAAAAATGACATGCAATAAAATGTGAGACGCCCATCATAAGAAATGGCGTTTGTGTGGGGCTGATTTCAAAAATTGCACCATTGCACGTGTGGGTTATTTCAATTTTATTTTTTAATTATTAATTTAAACATTACAATAATACATAATGATGTTTTTGTTAACAACGTACATGCTCTATTCTACAAAATGAAACATATAAAAGGATCTTCATTAACAAAAAAAAAACTTCCAATACTAAAACATAGCGTGCCTTAGAAAAAAAAAAGTAGAAAAATTTGGAACTAAACCTTTTCTAAGATTGGGAATTTGGAACTTAAAATAAAGATGAGCGAAAAAACTCAGATTGTGAGTCTGAGTATGGGACCTTTAAAAGTGACGAAAAGCTAGGCAAAAGTAAAAAAAAAAAAAACAAAAAGGGCGTATTAAATTTTTAGCTTTTCCATTTAATTTTTTTTGATTCTTTCATTTTAAAAAGGGTTTGTTTTTTTGGGGGCATTCCCGGTCGCAGTATTTGGAACTACACTAGGGGGGAGGGAGAGATAGAATTAAGTGAGAGGGGCAAAACAAATTTTTGGAGCCCAGCTCGATGTCTTTAGAAAATTTTCAAAAATTTTTAGCAATTTTGGGTTTGGCAACTCGACCGGGGGGTGAAAAAACTGGGTTATGGATCTTTTTAAACCAATTATATCAAAATAGTAGGTACAATATACATATTATTTTAAAAGGCAAAAAAAAAAAAAACCCAAAATTTTAAGAAAAAAAGGATTGAAAGAGGAAATATCGTCAAAATATAGTTGTATTTTTTTGTCATCAATAGCATTGGAACGTACTTAAAAACTACTTTTTGGGGGAGTATTTACCAAAATAAATAGGAGATTTAGGCACATTCGAGCCCCCATACTAAACTCCCTGGAATAAGCCATGAATAAATATTTGGATTAAAAAAAAATTTGGGATAATTTTATAAAATTTCCCCCTATTTTCTCTAAGGAAAATTGGCAAAGTCATTTTTAGACGAGTGAGTGAGCCATGTGTTGATTACCATTCCCTTTCTTCTACACCTACCCCTACCCCTACCTTAGGCCTCTCTAGCCTAGCTATCATAGGCTAGAGTGGCGTAATATGGCCTTACAAGTGACGCGCCCTCATACCAACTAAACTCAAAATCCTATAATTATAGACTACCTAAATAATTATTATCAAACTTGAATGCAAATATTCCCGGGTACTCAACACATGACTCGCTCACTCGTCTAACAACGACTTTGGCGTTTTCCTAGTCTAGTTGGCTAAGGCGCCGTTATACCCGCAATGTGGGATGTGGGAGACCTGGGTTTAATCCCCTGGTCAGGAAAGATTTTGTAATTTCTGGATTGTATAAATTATTAAACATATTTTGAAATGCAAAGCCTATAACTCAGTGTAGTCTATCATCTGTGACAATACTATGGAAAACATAGCCAGTACGAAAAACGTGTAAATATTGCAAGGTTTACACAATCTCCGAGCGGAATTTGGGGGTACCTTGAGCGTGAAAAATTCGATTCACCTTGGGCACTGTATTTCACTTCCAGACCAATAACAAACAAAATATAAGTTTTCAAAAACAAAACCATTGTCGTTAAAATAATTACTACACAATAGCAGCCTATTTTCCAATTGATTATTTCTTGTAGGTTTATATCGCAATGGATCTAGCTGATTTTGTTATCAGTTATCAGTAAACTCGTACGGGACGCATGTTTAAAATTTCAGCGCAATCTGTTCAGGGATTCGGCTGATTTTCGATGTACACACACACACACACACACACACACACACACACACACACACACACACACACACACACACACACACACACACACACACACACACACACACACACACACAGAAGCCCATCAGGCTCTTCCTAGTATATTTTTATTATTTTGTTTCTCATTATATCTTTAAGTCATTTTGATGTTCCGTCACATTTATGTTCTTTTTGTTTCTCGTTTTTGAGAAAATATATCCTTTTGGAAGATGTTTTCTCTCCCCTATCGGTACAATTATAAATAAATAAATAAATAAATAAATAAATAAATAAACACACACACACACACACTGTCCTTGGTCGGAGGTAGACGTGTTTTCGTTCCGCTCCCGCTCTCTGTGCTAATATTGTACCTTAGCATTACAGTGCATTGTGTGGCCGCATTCCAACCAAACACTTGTTGTTTTGATTGTGTTTTCGGCGATTTTTGTGTCGTTATCTATCGGATTTCTTTCATTTAACAAGTTTATCTTGTTCAGTTTTTTCTCCTCTTTCGTTTGGTGTAGGTTTCATTACCGAATTTTTAATTTTTAAGCAAGTTTTGGACTTGTATATTTTTTGCATTGTCTAGGTTTTTCTTTCAGGTGAAGGCCTATTCTAGTAGGCTTCACCTGAAAGTCCTTGTTTGTGTTTGCTGCACTAGAGTGAACCTCGCCACGCATTCTAGTGTAGTTTTCGTTTTGAATTTTTAATTTTTAAACCCCTTTTTGGACTCTGCCATTTTTTTCTCAATCTGAGAAAATTTTATATTTCATTGATTTTTCGTTCTTTCTTGTTCAGCTTGCTGCCAGGAGGCCAAGTCTTGAAACTTGCGTTTCAACTCACCTCCCGTTTTGATTCGCAAATTTTCGACAAGTCGCTCAAAACCATCAAATCGGTAGTCTTGAGACAAACTTGCGGGACGGCTTGCGCCTTGTCTCGCAAGTTTTCTTACGTTTCAAACCGCGAGGTTTTACCTTGCGTGTAGAGATTTATTTGCGTCTTGACTGCCACATCGAAAGTTTTTAATGACTAAATAAATAGTTATAAGGTACAAACTATGTATAAAGACGTAAATTACACTCTAGAAATGTTGGCAGAAGGCTTAAAAAGTATTTAAAGTGTTCTAATTGTCATGACAAATTATTTACGCTCGTCGCGAGTTAGCGGACATCTGCATAAGAGGCGCTATGGACCAAAATTTTACTGTTGTCCCGCTGGCTGAGTGGTTAGAGCGCTTGGTTTGAACGCTAGGGGTCGCCGGTTCAAATCCCGACTGCGAAATTTTTTTGCTTTTTTTTACTCGTCGCATAATTATTGTTCACTTATTTTCTGTGACAGAAACAATTTTTATAACTTTTCAGTGAAAATTACCTTTTTTTAACCTTTCTTTGCAATTTATTTTGGTATTTTAGGTAGGCTTTAGCCTATAGCCCTAGAAAATTTAACGCAAATATAAAATAAAAGTGAAGGCTCTCAACGTGAAAGCACTGGATTGCAAGAAAAAGTAAAGTAAATAAAGTTCACACTTTCAATTAATAATTATCAGCTTCAAATTATATTATTTTCCTAAAGAGATTTGTACAATTTTATCATTATTTTTTTCAATTCAAATGCTGTATGTTTTTATAATGGTGAACTTTAATATTATATTTTGATGTACGTAATGTTATAAGTTAGGCCTATAATGTTAGTTGTTTGAATGTTTGTATTGTCGGTCTATTGTGGTCTTTTATTGTGTTAAATCGTCGAGTTTTTATATAGTTTTTGATTATCTATTTTTTTTAAACTTGCTACATAAATAAATTTAATAACCTTCTTTAATATCAACTTTATTATATTTACTATTTAGGGATATCAAACACAATTCTGTGTTGAAGGGCTAATATTCCTAATGATTGTACGTATTGTGATGATCATTGAATAATAATAAATGAAACAAACAATAGGCTATAAAAATATGATTAATTAAGTAGAAGTACGACTGCCTTTAGGCAATTTGATAATAACAATAATCTAAGTGAAATAATTTGCATCGGGGCCTACAGGGTTGGCTTGGTCGCTTTGATTTACTGTCCCCCACTGAAAATCAGTTATATAACTGAGTGGGTAGACTCTAAATACAATTTATTTATTTATTTATTTATTTATTTATTTATTTATTTATTTATTTATTTATTTATTTATTTTATATGTAAGCCTAGCCTAGTACTCCTAGTGTGTTTTAAGAGTTGATTGAATGTGCAAATCGATTATAGCATCGATAGTTCGTCACAATCGATAATATCATCGATATACTTCACAACATCGATTCAAAAGTCGAAAGTCGAAAGTTGCACTTTGTAACAAGCTTTCTCATTGGTCAGTCATAGAGCGAAAGTGGGCGGAGTTTCCAAACGCAAAAAAGCATTCGCAAGGAAGAATTTCATCTCGCAAGCGAAATGAGTCGCACATCTAAATTCAAGACTACGTACATGACGTGAAGTCGAGTCGCATGCGATTTGGAAGTAGTGACTTGACACGCATTGCGACTTGAGTCGCATGTTTCAAGACTTGGCCTCCTGGTCCTCTGGGCCAGGTAGCAACTGAGTTGTTGCCTTGTCAGGCGTGGTTATTGTTTTTAATTCAAGATACTTGAGGTTTTTGGCTGGCCATGAGTCAATCAAGGCCTCAAGATTTTATAAGGAAGACCCCTGTCCCCGCTGCTAAAGCTGGGACAGGTAAAGAGATAAAATCAGCCCTTAAGCGAGGGCTCAAACAGGTGGTGAATGTGTCCCTTGATCGCAAGGGGCACACCAACCCTGAGATTTCAACAGTGACTGCCCTCAGGCCTTCTCTGGCGGCAGTCACTGCCACTGTTAAACAACTGCCTGCTGCGCTGACTGAATCAGCACAACAGTCTGCAACCGTTCTTCCTGTTTCTCCGCGCCTCAACAGGTCGCTATCTGACGTCCAGGTAGCGACCAGCCCTGTGAGGCTGCATCAACAGTTGCTGTGGTGGCTGGTTCAGCCAGCGCAGCAAACTTGTTGCCCCCGACACCAACCCCTACATTACCAGTGGTGTCACAAACCCTCAACTCACCACAGGTGCTACCTACCCCCACCTTACCAGTGGTGTCACCGGCTTTCGTTCCCGAGGCCCATACCCCGAACGTTACAAAGCCGACCATGGCCCAGGCTGTGTCGTCGGGCGCGGGTACACGGCCCCAGGATCGGCCAGATCAACCCTCCACTGGTCAGGCATGTCCAAAGAAGGACCAGGCCATACTGTTTCCTTCAATAGAGAATGTCACCATCTCACAGTACATGCGGTCTCTGGCCGATGTCATCGGGGGCAAAAACATCACCTTTGCCTCCAGGATGTCCCAGGGCCGCGTGTGCTTTTATCTAAAAAGTAAGGCCTTGGTGGACACCTTCATGCTTGCCCATGGAGGGTTACAAGTCAAAGACCAGTTTCTATCGGCGCGCAGGCTTGTCACTCCCGCCGAGCGCCTGGTACTGTCCAATGCCAGCCCCCATATCCCGCACCGAGCCATCGAGGCCGAGTTGGCCAAACTGGTTCGAATCGTGTCCCCGATGGCGTACATCACCGTTGGTGTGAGGGAGGTTGACATTGGCCACGTCTACAGTTTTCGCCGTCAGATTTTTGTCGTCAAGGCTGAAAACATCAACCTACCAGACTCTGTTCTGGTAGACTTTGATGGGGAGCGCAATCGCGTGTTCCTCAGCTTTGACGACATTAAGTGCTTCAAGTGTAAGCAGACTGGACACATTGCCAGGGCTTGCACAGTCACAGTAAACAAAGCCCCATCTGGCGGTGGAGCTGCACCCCGTACGGCTGGCGGCGAAAAGAGGAAGGACATCGTTGGGAATGGGGATGCCATTGCGTCCACCTCGGCCGCGGGTGCTGGGCAGGGTGAGCCTTCAGCCACTGTGGCCACGGCCCAGTCTTCTGCAACGGCTCTCGCTACCAACGGAATGGACTGCGGCGACACTCCCTCTCCCATATCCCTGCTAACCCAAGTGGAGGGAGATGGTTTCACTCCAGTTACAGTAACGCGGAAGCCACGCAGTGAGTCCCCAGCTAAGAAGCGTCAAAAACAAAATGAGGGGGCAACACAAGGTGAGGTGACCATGCCCCTGGCTGCCATAGAGCTTCTTAACTGTGAGGAGCCAAACAACGCGCTGTCAACCTGCGCATTCCTGCAGTTTTTTGCCGACGTTAAGGGCAGCGATCAGCCACTAAAGGTTGCTCATCGCTTCACCCAAGACGTTGAGGGACTTTTGCAGATGCTGGTGTTGATCAAGCCGGCCGTTCGGGAAGTGCGAGCCATAAGGGCCAGGGTTGAACGCCTTCAAGGCACCCTGCGTAAGGCACAAAACTTCTTCTTAGTGTCCGGTGACTACGGTTTCTCTCTCTCCAGGTCAAACTCGCAAGAGAGCCTCGGGTCCAATGGAGTGGAGTGATGCCAAACAACATGGGAGAGGCAACAATCTTAACCCTAAACACAAAGAGCGTCCGCAGCGACTTTAAGTGGAGTCAGCTGTCTAGTTTCCTCGATCGCCATTTCCCCGACGTCGTCCTCTTACAGGAGACAAACACGCCTTCAGCACCACTTCCCTTTCTTATATCCAAATATACATTCTATTTCAACCCACCAATTCAAGTGTGTACGGGCACCATGATTGGACTTCGCAAGTCGTCCCCCATGGTGTTTCGTGCACACAACATTCTCTACCCCAGCTACCTTCAAGAACTTCTCTTGGAGATTCCTGCCACAAATCGGACCCTTCACGTCGTTTCTATTTATTTGCCTCACGACCAGCACTTGGCTTTGGACGTGTTAGGGCTCCTCGAGCGACACATCCGAGACGTGCGTGGTGCTGCGGGAGCCGATGGCCAGATCCTTGTTGGGGGGGATTTCAACTGCACGTTGAATCCCAATATTGACAGGTCTGGTGGCACCGAGAGGTATCCGCGCCTTGTCGGTCTGCTCCGAGACACTGTCACGGCCGCAGAATTTTCCGATTTGTGGCGGGAGTATCATCCCATTGACCCCGGCTTTACCTTTGTAGGTAATGCCCCCTTTTACAGCGCTTCACGCATCGATCGATTTTACGCTTCTCCCGAAGTCACGACAACGGTGAAAGGAGTCCGGGTTCTGCCCTCGTTCTCTGATCACCTGGCCCTACTTACCACCATGTCACTGCAAACGCCCAAGTTTGCCTCTCCCTATTGGCGTCTCGATAACACCCTTCTCGAGGACCCGACTTATGGGGATTGCATGCGAGAGCTCTTCCTCTCGTTCGAGGCTCGACGCCACCTCTATGCCACCCTACACCACTGGTGGGAAGCTCTCAAGCAGGAGATTCGGACCACGACTATCCGATTCGTTCGACTACGCAGGCAACTCAACGACGAGACTTTCGTCCGTCTGGAGCGACGAGTCGATCGAATCGTGTCCGGTCCCCTGCTTGCCGGAAACACCACGGCTGACCTAGCTCGCGCTAACGAGCAGGTGCGCGAAGCATACACTCGTAGAAGTGAGAGAGTGTTGACAAACTCCCGTTACGAGCAGCTACTTGCCACTGACAGTCCTGCAGCTCCGAATCTGGCGCGGGACATGGCACCGATGTTTCAACCTTTGAAACAACTTCGCTTTGAGGGTCGTGTGGTGTCCGACGGCATGTCTCTCTGCACAGCCGCACGGCAGCATTTTCAGGCCGTCTTTAGTGCCGTGCCCGTGGTCATCGCGGAGGACTCGCCGTTGTACGAGTCTCTGCCGGCGCTCTCTCATGAGAGAACCTGACCGCCCTTTCACCCACCAAGAACTCTCGGAGGCGCTGGGCTCCCTGAACAAGGGGAAGGCCCCTGGCATAGACGGTCTCACTCCGGAGTTCTACTCGTTCTTCTGGGGTGAGCTGTCGGACCCGTTCAGGGAAGTGCTGGACAGCTCTCTGGAGTTAGGCTTCCTCCCAAAGTCGGCTCAGAAATCCGTCCTGACCCTCCTGCCCAAATCAGGAGACAGGATGGAGATTAAGAACTGGCGTCCCATCTCCCTCCTCACCGTGGACTACAAGATACTAGCCCGCGCCCTCGCCACACGCCTGAGCGAGGTGGTGAGTTCGTTGGTGCACCCTGATCAGGGCTACTGTATCCCCGGGCGGACCATCTTCGATAGTCTTCACCTGCATCGAGACGTCCTGGAGTACGCCAATGCAGAGGGAGTGCCCCTGGCCGTCCTGTCTCTCGACCAGCAAGGAGCGTTCGACAGGGTTAACCACGACTATCTTTTCCACCTTCTTCGTGCCTTCGGGTTCGGAGAGTCTTTCCTGTCTACCCTGCGAACGCTCTACGCCGGTGCCACGTGCCATGTGCGGGTGGGGTGTAGCCTGACGGCCCCTTTGCTTTTGGTCGTGCATACGACAGGGCTGTCCCGCTGTCGGGCTACTTTTCTCTCTGGCCGCCGAGCCGTTTCTCAGACTCTGCAGGTCGAGACTGTTGGCTTCCGTCTGCCGGGCCAACCGCAGAGGAAGGCTGGTCGTCTCCGGATATGCAGATGACTTCACTGCCTTCATCGCAGAAGACCGGGACTTCGACCGCCTCCAGGATGTGTACGGCGGTTACTCCGCACAGTCTGGGGCCCAGCTTAATGCCGTTAAGTCCACGGGCCTGTGGGCAGGCAGCTGGGTTGGCCGTCAGGGACACGCACTCGATTTCGCTTGGTCGCGCGAAGGCACCAAGATTCTTGGCGTCGTGATGGGGAACACCCCTGCCGTGGTGGCCGGGAGCCTAGAGGATTTGCTGCAGAAGTTCCTTGCAGCAATACTCAGGTGGCGTTTTAGGGCGTCTGCCATGTCGCTTCGTGGCCGCGTCCTAGTTGCAAACCAGTTCCTGGCCCCTAGGTTGTGGTACACTTTCCAATCGTGCCTCCCCCTCCGGCTCTTGTCACCCGGATGCAGGGGAACTAGCCAACTTTGTATGGGCGGGCAGGAGGCATTGGACTCGTCTACGAGACCTGTGTGCTCCTGTCAACCTGGGAGGACTCGGACTGGTTCACCTTGCGTCCAAGGTGACCATGTTCCGGATGCTGTTTGCCTACCGATTTCTGTCCAGCCTGGATGACCATCCCTGTCACGCCATGACCCGGCACTTCCTCGGAAAGTTCCGACATCTGGGTCTTGGATGGCAGGTACTGTTTCATCCGCAAATCGGTGGGCCTGCAGCCCGGGGCACGTCTGAGTTCCTCCGCACGGCTCTGGTGGCTTGGTACTCCCTGCAACCAAAGCCGAAAAACTTCCCATCCACCGTCTGGGGTCTCCGTGACGTTCCACTCACTCTGACTTCCCTAATCCCTACAGCCACCACTCCCTTCATCCCTTCCTGGTCTTTACTGGGATGTAAGACGTTGGGTGACATGCTCGTCGGTGACGAGTGGTTGGAGGTGGACTCCTTGCAGGGTTTTGACGAACTGCCCCGTCGCACTCGCGAAGCCCTGAGAATCAACGGAAACAGGATCCGGGCTTTCTGCAGCCTCCGCTTCCGTGGGGTCAGGGAGATTCCGGGTCCTGAGCCCTGGCCACCGTCTTTTTTTTACCGCCGCCCGCTCTCCGGCAAGTGGGTCCCTCTGCTTCCGCATTCCAACAGGCGGTCGATCCTGTTTGACATCATGGTCAAGGGGCTTGGCATAGACGGTTCCGCAGAGGGCCAATGGTCCAATGACCGGGTCAACTGGAAAGGCCTAGCCCGCTCACCGTCCTTGGGACTCGATTCCGAGGTGGTGTGGCGCTTCAACAAGAACCGTCTAGCTGACCCCATATTCCTTTATCATGTCAGGGTTGGCCGCCTCCCGCCTGTGCCCCTGGTGCCTGGTCGAGGGTCAGCGTGGCACATGCTGGTGTCCTGTCGGCAGGCAACACCCATGTGGCGATTGGCTGACTCCCTCATCAGGGGCATTCTGGGACGCCCTAGACATGTCTCTGAGGGATTTGTATGTCGGTTTCTGGCCCGACAAATCATCCTCGGTCACCCAAATCGATCTTGCCAATTTCGTTCTCGTGTTGGCCAAGAGCACGGTCTACAGGCTCCTGGTCTGCTATTTCAAGGATGGCAGAGTGCCTGCTCCCTACGAAGTTGTCCTCAAGGCCCGTCTGAAGTCCCGACTCCTCAAGGAATATGCTTGGCACTTTGGGCGAGGGACGATAGACAGCACTGAGGCAAAATGGTGCGATAGAGAGGCGCTCTGCTCCATCCTTGATGGGGAGCTCCTCTTTATTCAGGCACTGAACCAGTAAGGACCTTCTGTTTTCATTTAGTGACCGATAGGGTTTGCACTCCCAAACCCTAACATTGTTTATTGTTTATTTTCTCCTTGGTTTTTAGTATCTTGACGGAAAGGAAGAAGCCAACCAGGCTCTTCCTCTTTCATTCTTATTCTTTTGTTTCTCATTATATCTTCAAGTCAATTTGATGTTCCGTCACCTTTATGTTCTTTCGGTTATCGTTATTGAGAAACTTATCCTTTTGGAATACGTTATCTCTCCCCTATCGGCCCCTTTATAAATAAATAAATAAATAAATAAATAAATAAATAAATAAATAAATAAATAAATAAATAAATAAATAAATAAATAAATAAATAAATAAATAAATAAATAAATAAATAAATAAATAAATAAATAAATAAATACACACACACACACACACGGCACCTTGGGCGAGGGACGATAGACGGCTTTGAGGCAAAGTGGTGTGATAGAGAGGCGCTCTGCTCCGTCCTTGATGGGGAGCTCCTCTTCTGTCAGGCACTGACCCTGTAAAGACATTCATGTTTCTTTAGTGACCGATAGGGTTTGTACCCCCAAACCCTAATATTGAAAATTTTTTTTTCTCCTTGGTTTTTAGTATCTAGACGGAAAGGAAGAAGCCCATCAGGCTCTTCCTAGTTTATTATATTCTTTTGTTTCTCATTATATATTTAAGTCATTTTGATGTTCCGTCACACTTATGTTCTTTTTGTTTCTCGTTTTTTGAGGAAATATATCCTTTTGGAAGATGTTTTCTCTCCCCTATCGGTACAATTATAAATAAATAAATAAATAAATAAATAAATAAATACACATCACACACACACACACACACACACACACCACACACACACACACACACACACACACACACACAGACTCACAGAATAAGCGCCGTTTGAGTTGAATGGAGACACTCAGTCGCTTCGCTCTCTCGTTTAATTAAAATGTGGTCAATTTTCTATATATCATCCAATCCAATAATGTTCTTATTTTATGTTAATTAAATCCCTAAGGCTAGAAATTCCGCATGATTTTGGCCGGTGGTTGTGCTTTTTATAGGGTCGTTAAAAATTTTACCATGGAGGCTACGAATTGAATAGTGAGTGTGTGATAAATTTTTGTGTCTGTGTACGGTATTTTTTTTAACATACCTAATAATATGTATTAACAGAATTATGTGGAGACCAGGAAATTTTAACAAGTTCAGTAGTTTGGAGGGGTGTGTAGGGGTGAAATGAGGGTTGAAAGTGGGGTTAGGACCACTAAACAAACAATTATTATTGGCAAAAAGCTGATTGCAGTAGTCCATACATTTTAGAAACAAAATGTATCAATGTGCGGTCATACATTCATATCTAGACTTGCTCATTCACTCACTCATGTTGATATTCCTGTGAGCTATTGAGTGAGTGAGTGATTTTATAGGTCAGAGGTCTCCAGGGGAGAGGAACTATTTTGTAGTTGGGGGGGGGGGGGGGGGGGGCAGACTGAAACCTTAAAAAATCAATTACATTTAAAAAAAATTATCCATGGTTAACTGTCTTTCGTGGGTAAAGTATACGTGATTTTGTACACTGGGGGGTTTGGCAGGGGAGGGCCCCAGTTAAACAGTTTAAAACGGGTCTGGAGCCCCGAATTTTTTTCGATTCTTAGAGTGTGATTGGAGAATTGTAACGAGTTTTAGGCACGTTTCTTTATAACATAACAGCCGGAATGATGATAACAAGTTAGCGAGCGACACTCGTACCCGAGTGATTTTATGGCTTGAAGGGAGATCCCCTTCTTACGCACCTCGCAACGCACCTGGAGGTCTATGTCAAATAGTTATATTTAAACAAATAGCTCCACCATAATAGTAACTATTTGTTTAAAAATCAACTAACTTTCGTATTTTCTCATATATATTATGTACAATACTAGGTTCTTGGGTTAAACCGCGTCGAAATGATGAACCAGTGCAGAGACTGGGCGTACGTCCACCGACGTTTCGTCTGATCTACGTCAGACACATTCAGTCCCGACTGTGACTTCACGAAGGTTAAAATCACCGAGGCTGGCATGCCGACCCTGCAGAGACTGGGCGTCCCCCGACGTTTTCGTCTGATCTACGTCAGACATCATCATGGTGACTGTGACTTCAAAGAAGGTTAAATTAACCGAGGCTGGCACGCTGACCGTGCATCAGACTGGAGCTACTCGAGTGGAGTGGTTCCTATTTGCATAGCCATACCGAGAAGAATCTCTTTTTGGCTTTTGTCATTTTTTTCCGAAGAAAAAATGTTGCTAGTGAGCAATTACTGTTTAGCAAGATGACTGGGTTAAAAGGGGATGGTTGCCGTACACATGCTTGGTGAACATCGCATGGGCCCAATCTTAATACTACTTTTTCAGTTGAAAACGTTCAGTTACATAATTGAAAATGATTCAGAACTATAGGTTTTATATCTTGTGGTATAATTAAAGTTTAAACATAATTTAATATCTGTAAAGAATTAGTGATTACATAGTGTAACGTACTTCCCACTTACTGCATTTCAAATGACTAGCGCCTATGGTTTGTTTACCCTATAAACCAGAACCCAGGTAGTAAAACCCTCTCCCCCCCCCCCCCCCCCGGGGAAATGGAGACCCATGACTTATGTTGGGGTGGTCATTTTGGAGTAGAAATCCACTTGTTGGCCAGTTGGCCAGTGATGGGTGCGGGGGTACAGGGGTACTGTTTTTATTTTTTAAGGCCAAACTGTTGAACGAAATCTATTTTCGATTTTTGATTCGTGTAAGTAATGGCAAATAAAATTGTATTCATTTTTTTCTTGTATGTGCCGGAAATAACATTTTTGAGTTTTCCAAAATCAAAGTCAAAATGGCCCCAAATTGCCCGTTTTGGTTTAAACTGATATATTATGTAAGGGTGATTTTTTTTTAGTAGAAACCCACTTGTTGACCAGTTGGCCAGTGGTGAATGCGGCGTACAGGGGCGTCCAAAAAGTAATTTTGGGGGATGATTTTTAACTGTTTTTATTTTCCTTAATGCCAAATCGTTGGACAAAATCTATTTTTGGCTTAAGATTCGTGTTAGGATTTGAAAAAAGAACGTTAAGGTGGGAAATCCAGCCATGTAGTACCAAATTTCTTCACTCGAGCGCTGCAGACTGTGACATTTACGTGAGGCTGCGATCTAGGTTCTAAAGAAGAAACTAAATATAGTTCACGACTTCTGTGAAAGATAGCGTTGTTTTGCGCATGCGCACTCTATTCATTTGTCGGCGGGTGAATCGAATACCGTGATTCTATTGGTTGTCTTGAATAATCAGTCTGAAGTTTCCCCCCCCCCCCAACACTCCGTCAACCCGAGCACATAAACAACTTGGTCGCCCGACCAACCTTTCTATAATCCTCAGGTATAAGATACCTCAGGTGCTCCCATTGTGCAAAAGATTAATGCCATCTCGAAACTAAAAGCGGGGTTGATAGTTTTGTCTCAATTTTAACAAATTCATTGTCTTATTTAAATTTTTGGATGAGCGTAGCGAGCGTAGCGAGCGAAGCGAAGATTCCATTCTACTACACTGGAGAAAAAAATCCGGAATGTTTTTTTTTTTCCTTTTTTCCTTTTTTTTTTCTTTTTGTATTTTTGTCTGTTTGTCCGCACGATTCCGGCTAAACCGATACTCCGATTGCGATGAAATTTTATGGAGGCCTTTGAAATCTCTGAACTTAGAACTGCCACGTTTTTGAGCGCAATCGGAAAAATGTTTCTTATGAAAATCGCGTTTTTACGATTTTTTTCGATTTTTAAAACATTTCTTCGACTTATAACACCTACATGCTTTATCCGATTTTAATGATTTTTGCTCAGAACCTTTATTTTATGAATTAAGATATTCGTGTGAAATTTCAGCGCAATTGTAAAAATATTTATCATAAAAATCGAAATTTTACGGGTTTTATCTTTTTTTTTACCAATTTTTGGACTTATAACACCTACATGCTTTATCCGATTGTAATGATTTTTTCACATAACCCTTATTTTATGAATAAATAGATAAGTGTTAAATTTGAGCGCAATCGAGAAATTATTTCTCATATAAATCGCAATTTTACGATTTTTGTCTTTTTTTAACAATTACAATTAATTTTAAAAAAATTAAAAATTAAAGATAATTTTTTATTTAATTTAATTTAATTTAAAAAATTCAACTTAGTAATGATTTTTCCACAGAACAACAGAAAATCCGCATAACACATGGCAGCTCAATGCACCAATTACGCTCATCCAACAACGCGGCGGGACTTAAGTGTTTTCCTAGTTCTAAGCATTTTAATTTTTTTTGCGAAGTGTTTACGTTAATTTTCATGGAATTATTCGAATTAAATCATATCAAATAGTTATGTTTTTGTTCTTCAATCCCTCTTAAAATTGAGGTACAAGTTCGATTCAAAAACATTTTTGGCCTAGTTATGACTTGATAAATAGCATATACTATATATAATCCTCAAATGTTGAAAATTACGCGATTTAACTATCACTTAAAAGAGATTCCATATAATATATCACATCACATGACAATACATATTATTGGATGAGCGTAGCGAGCGTAGCGAGCGAAGCGAAGATTCCATTTCACTACACTGGAGAAAAAAATCCGGAATGTTTTTTTTTTTTCTTTTTTTTCTTCTGTTTTTTGTGTGTCTGTTAACACGATTCCGGCTAAACCGTACTTCAATTGCGATGAAATTTTATGGAGGCCTTCGAAATCTCTGAACGAAGAACTGCCACGTTTTTGAGCGCAATCGAAAAATTATTTCTCATGAAATCGCAATTTTACGATTTTTTTCGATTTTAACAAATGTCTTCAGGCTTATAACACCCACATGCTTTATCCGATTGTAAGGATTTTTTAACAGAACCTTAATTTCATGAATTTAGGTATTCTTGTGAAAATTGAGCGCAATCGAAAAACTATTTCTCATGAAATCGAAATTTTACGTTTTTTTTCTTTTTTAAATCAATTCTTTGACTTATAACACCTACATGCTTTATCCTATTGTAATAATTTTTTCACAGAACCTTAATTTTATAAATTCATATATTTGTGTAAAATTTGTGCGCAATCGAATAATTATTTCTTATGAAAATTTCAATATTACGATTTTTTCCTTTTTTAAATTACATTAATTTAAAAAAATTAAAATATAAGTTAATTTCACATTTAATTTACTTTAATTTTTAAAAAAAATCTTCAAATTAGTAATGATTTTTTCACAGAACAACAGAAAATCCGTATAACACATGGCAGCTCAATGCACCAATTACGCTCATCCAACAACGCGGCGGGACTTAAGCGTTTTCCTAGTGTATTGTCATTTTCATCATGGAATGTAAATTGAAAACCTCAGTGAGGGTCCTTAAATCTTTCTATTGAATTCGCTATGGGCAACTCAACCTTTTCAAGACAAATTCCTTTTGAAAGGTTGGGCTGGAGCATTTGCGGTCTGTATAAATTATGGTAATGCGCAAAACTTAAACAATATAACTATATTATTTCAATCTTATCACTTAAATGATAAGTCGAGTCAAAATTGGACTACAGTACTACACACATTGTCTAGCATTTTCCCGGTTATTTTAGTTTTTTGTGTGGCGATTGTAGCTTTAGTGTCAAATAAATGTGTTTATATACTATTCCTGAATTACAAAATCATTATTAATTATTAGCTTGATAAAATTATTGTACTGTTTTTCTACACGAATTATTAAGTAGGCCTACTCTTAAAATTTGTATAAGCTACTGCAGAAGCCATTGGTTGATTTCAGATTGGTGTTGTTATACCCATGATCCTGCGATCCTCGTTCGAATCCAGGATGTTCCTGCATATCCTTGTTTTAACTGTTATCTATGAATATAAACTATAAAGGAATACAATAATTATATAAATTTGTCCCCTTGTAAATAAGTTGTCAGTTGCAGTGATGTTGAGTTGCAACCCAAGTAGCACAAAGTGATGGCGATCTTATGGCGAGCTGTAACATCGCCATCAGTTGAGCTGATGGCCCATAAGCGGCGATGCGCTTACGGCCCGCTTATGGGGTTGGCCAGGCGCCCATAACTTTGCCATAAGCAACGCGCCGCTTATGGGCCATAAGCGGCCCACTGTAGCAAAACCATCAGTTTCGAAAATACTGTGCTGCATTTTTGTGACAACGGCCCGCTTATGCGCGATACACAGTTTGCCATCAGTTCGCCGCTTATGGTCCACAGGCTGTAGCAAATCCGACAGTTGCTTCACTTTTGTCACAGCGGGATGCTTACGGCCCAGCGGTGAGAATGTTTCGGAACACTAGCACCATCTAGTAGAGACGCGAGGAAGTCACGCACACAAACGAAAATATTAACTGACAAAAGTTTAAAATTATATATCTTTTCAATCGTGCTAGCATTTCAATTTCTGTGAACTGTGTGTAAGATAACAAATTCAAGTTAATACAGAGAGAGTTATTGGACATAGATAAATTTTATCGCCCATCGCCGTACTCGAACCCCAACCTGCTGCGCCGGACTCTGGAACGCTGACCGCTACACCACCGTGATCACTGCTAGAGGAGCGCGCCAGCTGCCTTATGAAGATGTACCCAGCGTGTATGCATTGTGGAACGTCTTGTTCAACATTTCGTACCTTGTTTACATGGAAAGTAAATAAATGCCATCTCAGGTTGTTCATCAAACTAAAGATTCAATAATATATGTATTCAAATTGAGTTGTTTTAAGAGTAGGCCTACTCTTGTTCATATTTAAATTGACCAAAGAGAATCAAGCCCATATATCTAAATGGTATGAATTAAATTGAAATTTTACCAGTCACACACGGGCAGACGGACAGACAGTAAAGTAATCGAATTGATGCAACTTTTTCCAGAAATGGACGATTCAGATTGATCGGCGCACGTAATGTGTTGGGTTAAAACGGTTTGTTTGTCTACAACTCACTTCTTGGTATCTCACATGAATTAGTTTTAACGCATTCAACTATAATAAAACAGAATGACACAGACTTCATGCAGGTATAATGCACAAAAATGCGAATAATTCTATATTTCAAACAAAGTTAAAATTCGAACCAACACCTAAGACAAGGTATTAATACTCTTAGCGTGAGACTGTCAGGGTATGTCAGGTGGCTGGTTTAGATCTTAATTCTTGATGAGATGAGAGTCATCATTATTATTATTTACTTCATATTTTATAAAAACATTTTTTTTAAAATAATTGTAGATTGTAAAACAAACAAAAGAGGATTTCTCGATTTCCAAAAGTTGAAGTTTTGAAGGTGAAGGAGCCATTTTTGGTTTCGCCAACATTGTTTTTTGAATTAAGCATGATCAAATTAGTTAAAGGAGCTATCTCATCTTGACAAAAGTGGTGTTCAGATGAAAGATAATAACATCTTTAGTCATGTTGTGAAGAAAAACCAAACAATTGAAACAAACAACCCTGTGGAAAAATCTTTTCGCGTCAGATTTTGAATCTGCCGCGCGCCAGTTGTGACGTCAATTGTGGGGTACTGTTCACGACTGCCACATTGTGCCTACAGCCCTCTACCACGCTTCGCTGTAACCAGTCAGTTGCCAGTTGTTTCTCGATGGTTCCAGTGAGATTTTTAAAGGCATAATAATATAATAATATAAAAAATAATAAACCATTGCTGTATGTTCAAGTGTAGCAATAACTCAAGTGAAAATAAGCATATATCATTTCATTCGTTTCCCGACAAACTAAGAAAACCAGACTTACAATACATAGCAGTGGTTGAAATTTGAATCGAGTAAAGAGAGCACATTTTGTTCCAAGCAAGTATACGCGCGTGTGCTTCGAACATTTTCTTGAGAACGATAACTGAAGGCTGAATTATGTCCTGATTGGAAAGTCAAGCGTGTTCTAAAACAAACTTCTGTGCCGTCTGTGCCATCAGTTAGATTGTTGGGAGCAGAAAAGAATGTGCCCTATTGCCGCAAGACAACGCATTTGTCCAAAATGTCAATACAATATATTCTAGAAGGAATTGAGGATGTACCGATTGCGACTTCAAGCAAGCCAACGTAGCCGACGCCGACGGCGGGTACCAGCTGCAAAAAATCAACACCCATTGGAAAGAAAGCAAGAATCGAACGGATTGCGGTACCCTTTGATTACCGGTATGTTATTTCCACAATTGAATATCATGCCGTTACTCGGAGGAAATATTCGACATGTGAAATCAAAGTTCAGTGTGAGATAGGGAGAGAAATATTACGTTATTATCAAAGAAGTGAAGTAATCGAAAAAAGTTTTTGTGAAGATATCGAAGGTGATTGCGATTTAGATGAGACATTTCAGCCAAACTCAGACGGCGAAGATCACTCGAGCGATGATGAGACGGACGACGGCGACAGTGCATTTGAACCTTGTAGGCCTTCTGAATCGTGTTTTTTGTGTGTTTTGGGAATGGGAATGCCTTATGACACTGTTTTCTTTTTTATGTGTTTGTGGGGGTCCTGTAACTGATATCGAAAAGCACATGAAGGGATCGATGCTATCTGTCACTACCACGTGCATAAACTGGCATACGCACGTGTGGTCATCACAAGTAAAGGAGGTACAGAAATATCTAGGTTCAATTAACATTGTCGCAGCTTATTTATACACGTGTGGTGTCAGTTTTTCTGTTTTTAAATCATTTGCCAGCGCATGAAAGTTGCTATTTATGTCGAGTGCAACATAACATACTCGGCTCTAATCGCCGAGACGACACAGGAAGAATAAAAATACGACTGTGCATCCCGAAGGATTCCCACGAATTGATCCAACTGACAAAGTTCCTACAAACAATATGCCTCCATAGTTTGTTTGTAGTTTCACGCAGTTGTTTTTAGTTGCTGCACATTTTGCTATCAAAGCAAGATTATGTTTTTACCATATTCAAACGCCCAAATCGCTTGTAACGCTGCGAAACGAGTCATGTATAGTGATGCAGGAATCACTAGCTATGATTTTAATTATTTTCTCCGACTTATGGCAGCATATCGATTCAATATCTATTGATTTAGATTGGCAAAATCCATATAAAAACCATTTGGTGTGGCCCGCACGACCACTCAAAACCACTGCCCTATTCTTAGCTGCCGCCACAGCATGTTTATTTTTTCAATCTGCTGTAAACTCAACTCTAGTTCAAATAAATATGGTTTTACTCCAGACATACCCAAAAATAAAAAATAAAGTTGAAACGTGGAAGGAGAACACGCAAGATGGTACAACAGCGATTGCCGTGCGTAACTGACACCGACTACTCTGCGCGCTTGCCTTGGCTGAACGCCGCCTGCGACTAACCCACAGTTGACGTCACGCGAGGAGGCGTGGCCAAAACACGGGATTTCGGTAAATATTTTTTTTACGGCAGAATAGTTGGCCGATTTCTTTGATTTTTTTTAGCATATTCAAACAGTGTCTCAAACTAATAATACATTCGTGTTTCAAGATGAGATAATCCCTTTAAAACAGCATATTAATTGATTCTACGATTGTTAAACAAAATTTAAAAAATAGTTTCTCGATTTCCAAAATTTTCTGTTTTGAAGGTGAAGGAGCCATTTTTGGTTTTGCCAACATTGATTTTTGAATTCAGCATGGTCGAATTAGTTCAAAGAGCATTTTTAATTGCTTCTACTGATTAACAGCATAGACTTCGAATTTTGCAGACTGAATTCCCTATCTAATAGGGGGGGGGGGGGGGGGGGGAGTCGAGTTTAATAATATCTAAACAATGATTATTTTGTGAAATTTATTAACTATTTTCGGTACCAATCCGAATTTCGAGGACTGTTTTGACTGAACGCCGCAAAGACACTGTTTGTTTGGGGGAGGTGAGGAGGATGGGGGGGGGGGGTTGGAAATATAAATTAAGACATTTCATTAATATCTTTAAGCCATTTCATTTTTGGGGCGATTCCAATGCTGTCAGAGGTCCGCATCAGAGGTTACGGCCCTAATACTAATTTAGTTTCGCTTCTTTTAAAATGGTTGGTCATTTTTGGAAAATCCAAAAAACATCGATTCTTTTATATCTCGGGCAATTTTCGTCCGATCGGGTCCACCTCGGGCTCTATAGAACTGTTTAGGTCAAGTGCAGCTGCGGTTTATTAGAGGGGTAATTTTAAAAGTCATAAAAGTGATCCGGGTATTCCGTCACCCTTTTTGGGCCATTTTCAAAATTTATAATTTTTATTTTTCCTTCCGATTACGTCAGGGGGCCGCAGTCCCCGAAACACCTTCATTTCAACGTGGCGAAAAACGTTTTTAATTTCTCAAAATAGTGGTTGGTCATTTTGGGGATAAACATTTTTTTTTATCTTCCACAATTACAGTCCGATCAGGTACATCTCGGGCTCTACGGAACCGGACGGACAAGGTGCATATTTTGACCTACCGGAAAAGTGTCACGGAAAAACTTCCCGGATGTTGCCGAAAGGCTCAGTTATCTTCAGATCCGGTCCGTCTCGGGCTCTACGGAACCGCGCGGGCGAGGCGAAGTTTTAGGTGTTCCGGAAATACGTCCCGTTAAAAACCTTTTCCCTGAATCTTACGAAAGGCGCAATAATTGTACGACCGGGTCCATCTCGGGCTCTACGAAACCGAGCAGACGAGGAGCATTTTTTTTAGTACGGAAAAGCGTCCCTGGAATACTTTTGTCCATGATTTATGAAAAATGTGCAGAATGTCCGATCCTGTCCATCTTGGGCTTTGCGGATCTGCGCGGACGAGGCAAAGATTTAGACGTACCGTAAAATCTTTTGTTCTGGATTTTTACAAAGGGCGCAATTATTGTCCGATTGAGTCCGTCTCGGACTCTACGGAACCGCGCGAATGAGGCTAAGACGTTGACGTACCCGAAAGTTGCCCAAAAGTGAGGTCTCAATTACACTGTTTGGGGGAGGGGGGGGCTAAGTGGTGTTTTGGAAATAAAAATTAAGACATTTAATCAATATCTTCAGGTGATGTCATTTTTGGGGCGATTCCAATGGCATTAGGGGGTCGCATCAGAGGTTACGGCCCTAATACTTTATAATTTTCTTTTAAAATGGTGGTTATTTTTTGGGAAATTGTAAAAACATTGTTTTTTTTTAATAGCTCTGCATATTTCGGCCGATCGGGTCCATCTAGGGCTCTATAGAACCGGATGGCAAGGCAAGGCAAAAATTGTTCGTACCGGAAAAGCGTCTCGAAAAATTTAACGTCACGAATAATTTCCAAAAATTGTTAAAGTGGGTCAATTTTTTTTTAACACGGGGACCGATTACAGTCTACCGGAGTCCCGAACAACTGTCCCAGGAAAACATTTCTCACACATTTTACACAAAAGGCGTGAAAATGATCCGATTTCGAAAATCCCTTAGCACCGTACAAAGAGGCGGCGAACAGCGTCCGGTGGCGTACCGAAAGTGTCCCGAAAAACAAATTTGTCCAAGGACTTTGGATAAACGACAAGCATTACCCGCAAACTACCGTATCGCGGCCGAACGCGGACAGTTTCGTGATTTTGTTGCGTCAACGAGGTTTTCCAACTACGAGGTATTCCGAGTACGAGCTTTTCCACGCCCTCCGCGTAGCGGCTTCAAGCCGCGCGTGAGCGCGACTTGTCAGAGGAGTAGCCCTTATATAGTTTCAATGTTTTCGCGATTGAGGGTTCTTCCTGTTCCTATGATATCGGTTGTGCCCTTGACATATAGGAGAAATGCTCTAGATCGTGGTTTTTCCTTCTCCTTAGTAGCATCTTGGGATTTGGTCGATTCCCGTTTGATAGCTCTGGTGATATCTCTATCCGAATAACCATTCAGAGATAGCGCTACTACCCTGAGATTGTCAAATTCCTTCTTGGAGTTAGACGCGTCAGTCAGGTTTTTAGAACTGGTAACCAGAGTGTTAACAACGGAAAACAGCTGAGCAGGGCGGTGGTGGGATGCCGCATTAAGATACCGATTAGTGTGAGTTGGTTTCCTGAAGACAGTGTGTCCCACTGAAAGATGTTGGAATAGTATATAATAGGTCTAGATGACGCATGAGCGCTGCTGTACGTATTGCTAATTTTTCGGCGCCCGGCGGCCATTGTGGGGGCATCGGTCAGCTGCACCGCCGTATGGATGTCCGTAAAGGTCCTACATTTACATACATCCAGACGGTTGTGCAGCTGACCACGGTCCACTAGATACTTATACTGAGCTGCTGTTACAGCAGTAGTGTTAGGTATCTAGGTGACCAATGCCCCTACAATGGCCGCCGTTCCCGTGTTGAATTAGCAAAAAGTTTCCGTGGACTGCCGCTATGGAGTGCTAGGGCCTTGGTCCCACTATACCATCCGGTCCATCCCCATTCTTAACCACCAAGACATATAAAAACGGGATACTGTTATTGGATTACACCTCCATGGTGAACTGAATATTTGGGTGAAAACCGTTTAGATACTGCAGAAATCGATTCTACTTATCAGCGCCATATGGCCTTATGGCGTAAATATCGTCCACATAACGTATCCATTCTGAAGGTTTGTTGGGTGCTGCTGCTAAAGCCTTCTTTTCGAAGTCCGCCATGAAAAGTTTGGCAATTGGCAGTGGAGAGCCCTCCCTCAACTTGCTTGTAGAACTTGCCATCGAAAAGGAAGTAAGTTGACGACATGCAGTGCCTTGCCAACTTCATGATGTCCTTTGGCATTGAATAGTTCTTTTCTATTGTGTCAAGAGCTTCCTTCACTGGGATGTTCGTAAACAACGAACTGTGTTGTCACGTCTTTAACATTAGGCGCTTAAACTTCCGACATTTTAAAGATATACGAAAACAACCACTTTTGTGCAGACATTTTCTAAGATGGCGGCCAACGCTCCAGACCGATTTTTGAGGACATTCCCCCCTAAATTAAGGACACTTCCTGGAAGGTCCGTGTAAAAATTCAGCTTCCTAAATCGTCTCAAATAGTCCTTCGTCGCTTGGCTTATAAGTATTTTTGAAGAACAATGTTTATTACATAGTCCACATAAATTTCTATAAATCGTCCTTGTATGTTGTTACTAAACGTTACCATGTGGACGCATCTACATCCAACGACGTGCATGTTGTCATCCTTTGTAAAGAAAGAAATAATAATAATAATTATAATAATAATAATAATAATAATAATAATAATAATAATAATAATAATAATAATAATAATAATAATAATAAATACTTAAGTATGTATAAGTAAGTAAAGTAAGTAAGTAAGTAAGTAAGTAAGTAAGAAATAAGTTAGTAAGTAAGTTACCAAAATCATTGTGTTTTAATACATTGTTGTTGTAATATTAGTATTTTAAATATTTACTTAATCATGTTCACTGCTGTACTGCATCAATGTAAAATAGATTTATTTTGTTGTCTGTTTGTAAATCAGTTTTTTAACTGAATAGGATGAAAGTTAATTAAACAAAAAAAAATAACATACTGATAATTACGTGTGTGGAGTAAGAGATGGGGTCGTTAAGTTTAAAAAAAAATAAAATTAATAATAATAATAATAATAATAATAATATAATAATAATATAATAATAATAATAATAATAATAATAGTAATACTAATAAATAATAATAATAATAAATAATAATAAAATAAATAGATAAAAAAAATATAGATGGATGGATGGATTGATGGATGGACGGATGGATGGATGGATGAGGATGGATGGATAGAGGATGGAGGATGATGGAGGATGGACGGACGGACGGAGGACGGAGGGAGGATGGATGATGGATGGTTGATGGATGGATGGATGGATGGATGGATGGATGGATGGATTTGGATGGGTGGGTGGGTGGGTGTTGGGTGTTGGTGGGTGGGTGGATGGATGGATGGGTGGGTGGGTGAGATGGATGGATGGATGATGGATGGACGGAAGGACGAAGGGAACGATGAAGGATGGAGGAGGTGGATGAGGAGGAGGATGGATGGATGGACGGACGGACGACGGTTTGATGGATTGGATGGAGGGAAGGATGGAGGGACGGATGGACGGAGGAGGGTTGGAGAAGGGAAAGGATGGATATGAGGATGGAGGGGATGGAAAATGGATGGATGGATGATGGATGGATGGAGGATGATGGATGGAGGGATGGATGGATGAGGGGGGATGGAGGATGGCGGGAGGGGACGGACGACGGACGGACGGACGGAACGGACGGACGGCGGACGGATGGATTGATGGATGGATGGTGGATGGAGGGAAATGATGGATGGATGGATGGATGGATGGAGATGGAGGGATGGATGGATGGATAGATGGATGGATGGTTTTGGATGATGGATTGGACGGACGGACGGACGGAGGGGACGGAGGGGAGGGACGGTTGGACGGATGGAAGGATGGACGGAGGGGACGGATGGACGGATGGATGGATGGGGTTGGATGGATGGATGGATGGATGGATGGATTGATGGATGTATGGATGGATAGATGGATGGATGGATGGATGGACGACGGACGGACCGGACGGACGGACGGACGGCATGGATGGATGGATGGATGGATGGATAAAATGGATGGATGGATGGATGGAGGGAAATGGAATGGAATAATAATAATAATAATAATAATAAAAATAATAATAATAATAATAATAATAATAATAATAATAATACGAGGGAGGATGTATGTGGGTAAACCCAATTCCAATACGCCGAATGCGACCATATAGTCGTCACTCTAACCACGTTGTTCCCCTAGATTGCCAGTATTGGGGCGGCACAAGACGATATGGACGACCTCAACTCATGACCCTATGCCCGATCGGTGATAGCGAAGACTATGGCTGTGTCCCCAGCCATGAATGCCCAAAACTATGAGCATCGTCGGGGAAACCCAACTATTGCCCTTGGGACGGAGAGAGGCTTGTATGTTGTTGGCTCATACCGCCCCGCACTCAGACTCGGACACGAGGAAGGTAGACTTGACTACAACGCATGGTCTTGGTTTCAGGTGGAGGGACATTAGGGTGAATGGGATTTTACCAAAATCCTACTTGTGGTTTCAGATTGTGTCCAAAACTTTGCATGAAAAAAAATTATAATAAAACACTTTAGTGTAGGCCTATATAAACAACTCTTAATTTTCTATTTTATTTTTTTATTGGACGAATGAGCGAAGCGAACGAAGTCTATGGCAAGTTTTCGGCACTTCATTGTGTTTTTTGTGTGTATGTATGTATCCCCCACGAATACAAAAATTTGTAAAAGCAAATACGGGCAGCAAGCTCTCCTTCAAAAGTCTTCGCTGTGAATGCGGTGAGATATAGAAGTGGAGCCAAGCTTTTCATTCTTTCCTCCCTAGTAGCATTGAAAAGAAGTAAGATCATTTCGCCTGTTGACGAGCGCCAAGCCAAACATTTTCGTGGTAAAAAAGTACAAACTTTAAACTCAAAATCATAACAAAAAATGCTTGGCCAATGACTTTTTGGGTTCTCAAAATTTGAACCAAATTCCAATGGCCAATCAATTTTAAAAAAAATGATTTTGAGTTTAAAAATTTGAACTTTTTTACCACGAAAATAGTTGGCTTGGGCGTCTTCTTGCAAAAGGCGAAATGATCTTACTTCTATTCAATGCTTTACTAAGGAGAAAGAATGAAAAGCTTGGCTCAACTTTTATATCTCACAGCATTCACAGCCGAAGACTTTTGAAGGATAGCTTGGCTGCCGTTTTTTTTTTTTTTTTTTTTTTTTTACAAATTTTTGTTTTTGTGGGGGATATTACATCTTTTTGCTGTTTGTTTCCTGTGTAATACTTTATGTGATATTCGAGGAAAGAGTCCAAATTCAGCGAGAAGCAAGTTCATTTTTGACATTTTTGGCCCACGGTCCCCCCAAATTTAGCCCCTTGTGTTTTGGACGCTAGATATTTATAATGTTTAAGCTTAAGAGCATGTTTAATTTCAAATTTGTACAAATTACCACGCCTTAGTAGTTCGGTGTTTTGATTATCATGGTGCAGAGACATGGCCAGTTAGGGGTAAATTAAGAACACATAACAAAAACTTGTAAAAATACAGCCAAACCTTACACACTCAAAATATGTGAGATCTAAAAAAAGGGCCAAGCTCATCTACCCTTCCACATTTTCGCATTCTTAATTCATAAACGTACAGTGTCCCGTAACAACATCCTTGAAAAGCTTGGTAAAATAGAATTTTCAACTATAATTTAAACGTAATAGTTTATCCAAATTCTTTGTTTCTAATTAATTTAAACGTAATGGTCGTGCAAATTCTATTTTGCCAAGCTTTTCAAGAATGTTGTTACGGGACACTGTACGTTTATGAATTAAGAATGCGCAAATGTGGAAGGGTAGATGAGCTTGGCCCTTTTTTGAGATCTCATTTCTTTTGAGTGTGTAAGGTTTGACTGTATTTTTACAAGTTTTTGTTATGTGTGGGATCTCATTACTTTTTCAAGTTCCATTGCAAAATTATTTGTTAAAATATAATAATTTAATCAAAGTCGATTTAATTGCTATAATTTTACCAATTAACAATAGAATCTAAAAATCTAGTGTCCCAAAGACTTGCTTTGTGTAAACAATGTAGATGATCATTGTCAAGTAACTATAGTTACTTGGTGATTGTATGCCTGTATAAGGCTTTTTTTAAAACCTTTATTTGGAAGCCTTTCAGCAAACTATTTCATTTTTTTCTTTCAAAAGGAACTATATCACAATAACCTTATTGTCCATGTAAAATTTAAACGTTGTAGCCCCACCCGTTTGGTCAGAATCGCTGGCCAATTGAAACTGACGAATTATACAGTAGTCAGTAGTAGTAGTAACTAACATCCTTAAAGTGATTTTGAGCATGTTTCAAGTCATTTTTCACCAAAAAGGAATGTTCGTACACCAACTTAATTCGGCATGTGTTGTCAGGTACCCAAATCCCCTTGATTTTGATAGTTTCTAAGTTCACATCACGTTTCATAACGGCTGGGTGACACCTCGAAATCACCATAACTCGCTGCTTGCTGTATAAGGTGCCTGAGTGTGTAGCGCACCGCGGCTTGGCTGCGGCGCCCTAACGGGCACCTAGAACAAAGACAAATTCAAGCTGCGGAAATGAAATTTTTAAGGAGTGTAATGGGAGTTACGAAGATTGATAAGATGAGGAGCACGAAGGTAAGGAAAGAACTAGGAGTAGAGAGTTTAAACTTTAAGCTAGGGAAAGAAAGGCTGAGGTGGTTTGGACACATGAAGATAAGATAAGATAAGATAAGACTTTATTCTTCTTCTTCAGTATACAGTATACATAACACAAGTAAATATAGCCGGTTTTATAGGTGCAAGAAGAAGACCCACCTAGAGCCGAAGCCCTGTGTGTGGGTGTATTCTATTGTGAAGTTCTTGAAACATTTAAGATGGCGGCTTATAGTCATTATAGCTATTTAACAATACAGGAAAACTAATCGATAACGTTACAAGTTAGATATTTCGTAATCTAGATGTTAGCTCTAGATATAAAGTTTTAAGTTACATACAAAGTCATAATCATAAATAATACATTCCAGTTGTGTACGTACAATCAATAGGAGATGACATTGAGTATTTAGTAGACATTCTCATTGCAGAAAATTGGTAGTACCTAAAGTTGTAAAGAAATCTAAAAATCTAAAAACTAAGATTAAGATCTAAGCTAATTAGAATTGTAATGGACATAGTATCAATTGTGTCAATTAGTAGTCAATAATAAGTTTACAATTGGAATATTTTGTACGATACTCTAGATACTAGCCTAGTTCCTAATGAAAATTTACATACAAGTCAAAATCACCTGTAATTCATTTCAGTTGTATACATACAATCAATAGATGTATTTGATATAGTGTTGGTGATACGTTATATTGGAAAGGAATCCAACATTAAAATCTAAGTTAACTACAAATTGTAAATAGGCGTTTAGGGCCTAGTATAGCTAGGTAAGGTATACACATGAATATGAGAAGAATAACTAGATGCGTAAGTGAGTACCAGTAAGAAGTACATTATTCACAAGGTTCGACGAGAATTCTCTGTCTTTTTCCATAATCCATTTTTTTATTTGCCTTTTGAATTTAATTTGGTTTTTTGTATCTGGCTCCTTATTTCAATTGGGATTGTATTAAAAAGTTTAGGCCATATGAATTGACCATGTCTTTGTCCAATGCTTTTTTCTTGCCTTGGAATGATTAAGTTTAAATTGAGATTCCTCTTGTAGTAGGCCTAGTTGCGTGGGGTTGGGTTGGGCGAATTTTAGTGGTAGATAAAAAAGTGCCGGTGTGTTTATGTTTATAAGCTTTAAAATATATTTGTCTGATGTCAAATAGTTTCGAGTCATGAAAAAGTTGTTCAGAGGGGTACCAGTAGGGCTTGTTGCTTATTACTTTTATAATGTGTTTTGGATTATGTTAAGGCTCTAAATGTGAGTTTCTGATCCCACCCCATCCTACGATTCCATACTGCAATCTCGAGTAAATCAGAGCGAAATAAACCATTTCGAGTGTTTTGGCATTTAGTATGTTTTTTAGCCTATAGAACTTTAATAGACAATATCTTAAATTTTGTTAGAGTTGCGTTTATGTGTGCTTTCCAATTAAGTTGGCTGTCAAGAGTGATACCTAGATATTGAGCATGGTCCACTTTTGTGATTTCGTAGCAGTTGCAGTTGTTTAGTGGTGCTGTGGCATTGTTGCTCATGAATTTTTATATTTCCATGGAATGGGTGGATGCTTGGCTGGTAGTGAAGGGGATAAATACTGTTTTAGCTAAGTTTAGGGTAAGTAAATTTTGTTGTAACCATTATATATTGTCCTCAAGTCATTTGTTGCCCGTGTTTATCGTTTCATTCCAGTTTCTACCTCTGAAAACTATTGCTGTGTCGTCTGCGTATATAATAATTCTTCCTTTTATTGGTAAATTACAGATGTCGTTTACATATATTATGAAAAGAAGAGGACCAAGCACAGTGCTTGTGGCACCCATACTTTATTGTACGTTCTTTACTTATGCTTTGTTTGATTTTTACACTTTGGGTTCTATTTGTTAGATAGCTTTTTATTAGATTAAGGCAGTTTCCCCTCACTCCATACATGTCAAGTTTGTGGAGCAGTAAGCTGTGGTCTACAGTGTCAAAAGCCTTGGCTAAGTCAAGTAAAACTACTAATGGATTTTGTGTTTTGTCTAGAGCATCATATGTATGTATCATATCATGTCTAGAGGATGCAGAAGGACAGGATCCCGAAGATACAGTGTGAACAAGACGCAGGAAACAAACAGAGAAGAAGAGGGAGTCCCAGACTGAGATGGGAAGAAGTTATAGTAATGGATTTGAAAAGAAGAAATGCAGCTTGGGAAAGGATTAACCAGGAAAGATGTTGGGAGAACGAAAAATATGGCAGAAACTAGTGGGGGTCCCTGAGGATGAAGACAGTGTAGAGGAAGAAAGTGAAGTAGATGACGCAGAGGAAGAAAAAGATGATGTGGGAGAAGCGTCAGGCATGGCAAGCCGGCTTCATTAAGCCCAGGGAGCTAAGAATGTGGTGGGAACCACCCACCCCCTACCCGACTTATTTGGAAATCGAGATCGATATTAAAAAACTATACATTTCACGTATCCAAATATGTATATCCTTTTCTTATAGAATGTCATAAGTGATCAATGCTAGGCTGCTGCAGGGATTTTGACCACTATAAAACAATGTTTGAAGCAAAATGAGTTCTCTGCAAACAAATATTGTAGTATATCTGCTGAGTCAGGGTTAAATCATCGAACTCAGAGACAGCGACCAAGACCGTCTGTGTTAGCTGGGATAGTTTAGGATTGGATTCACTCATGGTTTACACAAGAACAGAACATCATTCAAAATAGTAGATTGCTGTATTTAAACTTGATTAATTCTACACTCGTCCCCTTATAACCTGTGCATTACGTGTGTAAGTACGTGGGTTCGAATCCAAGTGATTCCTAGAATTCAACACTCTCCTATCCACCGATTAATAATGTGCACACATGACTTACCGAATAATCTCTCTCTGGTATTGATACTACTGGTAGCTCCCAGGTTTGCCTCGTATAGTTTCTTCCCTTCTTCACGTCTTCTCTCTTGCTCGTCTTCAGTCCAACTCCCCGTATTCAAAGCCACTTGGACATCTAGGGCGACGGTCGTCGCCCGGCAGACAAGCGCATGCGACTGCTTAGGCGACACGAACTCCAGCCCTATATACATCTACCAGAGTTTGGGGGGTTTTCAGCTTCTGCACACGCCGCCCCGAAACAGTTACAATCTTGAAACTAGGTATATGACCTGGTATGTGGTCCATGACATACAAAAAAAATCAACCCGATCCGACAACTCGTTCTGTGTTAAAAAAGGCTCTCAACATCGTCAAATTCCTTTCGGCTGGCTGGTGGGTGGGTGGGTGGCTGGGTGGCTGGTGGCTGGCTGGCTAGCAAGTTCTCCGCGGAGATTAATTTAGCCTACAGAGAAAACGGTAAATCTTAGAACTGTGAAACTTGGACCACACTTAGATGTACTTCAGATGCAGTGACGTTTGCTTTCAAAACCAAAATCGGGTAACAGGGACCGGAGAAAATCAAAATTTGGATGATAATCAAAACGCGTAATTACCAAGGCGTGGTAATGTGTACAAACTTAAAATTAAACATGCTATTAACCATTATAAATATCTTGCGCCCAAAACACAAGGGGCTAAATTTGGGGATGACCATGGGCCCAAAAATGACAAAAAACATATCTGAACTTAAGAAATGCATCATTAAAAAAAACCGCTACAACTGAGATGTTTCAAACGTGGAATACATTTTGATATCTCTCATTCTTTATCACTTTTGAATATGGAAAGCAAAATTGGGTAACGGGTACCGGAGAAAATCAAAATTATCAAAAGTAGGTAATTCCGTACTCTTATGAATAATACGCTATACTGAGAAAACGGTTCATCTAAGAACTTTGAAACTTGGGCCACACTCAGATGTACCTCATATAACCAAAACCGGGCAATTGGGACCGGGGAAAATCAAAATCAAAATCAAAACGCGTAATTACTAAGGTGTAGTAATTTGTACAAGCTTGAAATTAAACATGCTCTTAACCATTATAAATATCTAGTGCTTAAAACACAAGGGGTATCTTTGGGGGGGCCGTGGGCCCAAAAATGTCAAAAAACAACTTTGAACTTAACAAATTTAATCATTCAAAGTCCATCATTCACACCATGATAGCAAACGAACAACAAAAAGATGTAATATCCAACCAAATACAAAAATTTGTAAAAAAAAAAAAAAAAACAGGCGAAATGATCTTACTTATTTTCAAAGCGAAACTAGGGAGAAAGAATAAAAAGCTTGGCTCAACTTCTATATCTCACAGCATTCACAGCCGAAGACTTTTGAAGGAGAGCTTGGCTGCCGTTTTTTTTTTTTTTTTACAAATTTTTGTATTTGGTTGGATAAATAGGCTTCTCCTAGACCCTTCTTGTCTTTCCCCCTCCAGGGCTCCAGTCTGCGTTCTAAAGGGCCTAAGTCCAACTCTCGTCCCCGTCTTCTTGAAACTTGAGTATTCACCGCGCCCCTAGTGTTATAGAAACCTCAGCATTAAACATTAATAATAGCATTAATAATACAATATCTGACTTGTTTATCATTATCATTATGTCATCGCCAATACAGCACATTCCACTGATGTTATCATAATCCACCATGCTTATAGAAATGTTCCAATCGGTACTATCAACATTGGGTCCGCATATCCAAGTTTCATGTAAATTGTAGATCACAGGACCATGGCTGGCTTACAATATTGTGAACAGACTATACGTCTTGTCTTCGGTCTTATTTATTATTTATCTTTATTAATTATGTTTTGCGTCTTTTTTTTTGTGGCAACAATAATTACTAAATATTCGTAAAAACAAAAAATAACGGTATGATTTGGCATTTTGCACTCGAGCATGGAAGCTGCATGCAGCAATCTGCATTTAATGTTTGGAGGGTTTCTATTTTTTATTTGACAGTTATATTGCCTTAATATTGTCTACTTTTGTATTGTGTCTGAATGTAGTGACATACTAAAAGAGAAACAAAATGCACATATACATGGTGTAATTGACGGAAAGACAAATGTACAATGTATACAATTTCTAAATATAAATATTTATTTACTAGTTATTCATTTAGGGACCCACTTTTTGGAACAGCCTATAACTAAATATTCTTTATATTTCCCTGTAACAATGCTTTTGCTTGTGTAAGATACTGTCAGAATAATATGTTAAACGCTTAAACGCTATGCTTAAAGTAAGTTATTTGGCATTGTAGTGGGTAAGTGTGAAAGAAAATATTGAGTGTCACGCGCTGTGACATTTTTTTCAGTTATTCAACTATTTGTAAAGCCATTATCGCCAAAAATGGGTATCATGTTATGTTTTATCCCAGCTAGGTGATAATTGTTGTTGTAAATAAAAGTGGCAAAATTAGCATACTATGCAAATTTTGAACCACATATGAGATATGGCATTGAAGTATCGGGACATTCCACACAGGCAGATTCTATTTTTAAACTCCAAAAATGAGCTGTAAGAATCATGTTTGGCCTAAAACAAGAAAATAACTCATATGTCAAACCTCATTGCAAGCCACATTTTATTAAGCATAATATACTTACATTTTACAGCTTGTACATATACCAATCTATTATGAGTCTAAAAAAAGACATAGTTAAGCAAACACTAAATAATACTGTCCACTCGCATGACACTAGACAGGCCATTAACATTCACACTAAATACCATAAGCGTAAAATCACTCAAAACAATTCCAATTACATTAATACAAAATTATATAACAAACTTCCAACAAACATAAAACATATTACAAACAAAAATATTTTCAAGAACAAACTGAAATTACTCCTGATCAAAAATGCATATTACTCAGTTGAGGAATATTTAAACGATACTTAACTGTGTTGACCAGCAATATGCCTCGGTTCTATGAGCCAAATTAATGATACTTGTGGGTTATATAGTATCTATGTGTAGGTGTATAAATAGAGACCACTATGTCTTATTGTCACCTATTCAATTGTTTGTAATAGTCATGTAATTACCTACTTATTTTACTTGGTACACATAATTTGTATCAAGCACCTGAACCAAGACTCTAATATGTATATACTTAATGATACTTGAACTAGCTCTATATTAGCCAAATTTGTAAAATGTGTAAATATTGATATTATAAGGGCCTATACTACCCTGATTTTCCATATACCCTGATTGCAGATAATACTATCTAAAGGGTCTAGAAACTGTACCGGTATGTAACTCTTTGTATGCCTACAATTTTAAATGGAAATAAAACAAGCATTTATTCATTCAATTATATATCTAATATACAACCATAAACATATCCACTGGACAATTGTCTTTGCAAACCGTCAATTTCTTAATAACAACTTATATAATAGCGGGGACTCACTTTTGGAAACTGACTGTACTTTTTAGTTTGGATTTCATTTATCCTAAATAAGATTTGCTTTATTGGATGAGCGTAGCGAGCGAAGCGAAGATTACATTCTACTACACTGGAGAAAAAAATCCGGACTGTTTTTTTTCTTCTTTTTTCTTGTATTTTTGTATGTTTAACACGATTCCGGCTAAACCAATACTCTTATTGCGATGAAATTTTCTGGAGACGTTTGAAATCTCTGATATTAGAACTGCACGGTTCGAAAAATCGATCGAAAAATTATTTCTCAAGAAAATCGCAATATTACGATTTTTTCGTTTTTCTTTTTTGTTTCTGTTTGTTTTTTGTGTTTGTTAACACGATGAATGACTATGATGAAATTTTTGATTTTCTGGAGACCTTTGAAATCTCTGAACTTAGAACTGTCACGCTTTTGAGCACAATCGAAAAATTATTTCTCATGAAAATCGCAATTTAACGATTATTTTCGTTTTTCATTTTTGTTTCTGTTTGTATTTTTGTGTGTTTGTTAACACGATTCCGGCTGAACCAATACTCCAATTGCGATGAAATTATCTGGAGACGTTTGAAATCTTTGAACTTAGAACTGCACGGTTCGAAAAATCGATCGAAAAATTATTTCTCATGAAAATCGCAATTTTACAATTTTTTTCGTTTATCTTTTTTGTTTCTGTTTGTATTTTTGTGTGTTTTTTTAACACGATTTCGGCTAAACCGATACTCCAATTGCGATTTAAATTTTCTGGAGACCTTTGAAATCTCTGAACTTAGAACTGTCACGCTTTTGAGCACAATCGAAAAATTATTTTTTATGAAAATCACATTTTAACGATATTTTTCGTTTTTCTTTTTTGTTTCTGTTTGTATTTTTGTGTGTTTGTTAACACGATTCCGGCTAAACTGATACTCCAATTGAGATGAAATTTTTTTTAGGCCTTTGAAATCTTTTAACTAAAACTGCCACGTTTTTGAGCGCAATTAAAAAATTATTTTTCATGAAAATCGCAATTTTACGATTTTTTCATTTTTTTAATTACGATTTTTTCGTTTAAAAAAATCTTCGACTAAGTAATGATTTTTTCACAGAACAACAGAAAATCTGCATAGCACATGGCAGCTCAATGAATTAATTACGCTCATCCAAAAACGCGCCTGAAAAAGCGTTTGCGAAGCTTCCTAGTTTACGTAAAAGAGTGAAAAATAATGAATTAACTTTTATTAGAAGGATAATTACGGCGATATATAGTACGTTTTTCCCGATTCGGGTTCCACGCGAAAAATCAGGAATTTTATTATTTACATTGTATCTGTAACATTTTTGGAGAAATTCAAGATAGCCGTTTTGTTGCCAACATCATTAACTATTATCTTGAGCATTTGAATAACTATTTTTTTTAAAACACTACCTTTGACATCAAACGAAAGCAGTGCGTATTCTAAAAAAACGTATCTTGAGGTCTATTTGATCATGAAACAGACTGTTTGTATTAATGTATTTGGACATATAATCAGTACACTATATTAAAACGTAATTAATGCTGAAAACATGGACATAAATTTGGTCTGTAAGTGCTTTTATAACAAATAAATTTCACATTTAAGTTGTCAGTGTGCGGACGAAAAAATTGAGCGTCGGTCGTGTTCATAGCGTTACGACAAAATGAAGGCGAACGAAATATTGAGTTAATCAACTTAAAATTAAAGCTGTGGGTGTTGGGAATCGAATGATATGCGTGAACCTTTGCCACCCCGTTTGAGCCCACAATTTCGCCTATCGGAACGAATATCATTTCATTTAATTTTATCATTCATCATACATCATACAGATTATGACTGATTTCGTCATTTTTAAACAATATACATTATCATACATTTTTATTACAATTATTAATAATTCAGTACATAAAATCAGACACTTTATAGAAAGCACTATCCAATACTTACTTTCCGTGTCCGGTTAAACACAATATTTCCAAAAATTTGCAACAGCCATTCCTTTCGCATTTGCTTCCAAGATATCGCGCAGGGTACATGGTTCGTCGAGGCGGGGGCAAATCAGGAGGTGACTCGGATCCTGTACCTGTCCGCACTCACACATGGGCTCTTGGTCAGCTGGTAAAAGGCCCCACTTATGCATGTTGGTCCCGCATCTCGGCACTCCAGTTCTTAATCGGTTTAATGTCCGCCAAACCGCAAAGGGACAGTTACCACCTGGAGCGATCTCTTCCCTTAGTGCAATGTTCGGTGCAGGCAGTTCGCTGTTCCAGTGGGCGACACGATTTGCCTCTGGTGAACTTCTAAGAACGTGAGTTCTGGTCAAAAAGCTCTTTCTGGAACGAAGTCGTTTTGCCGCCTGTTGGTGTCCATACATGGGGTGGCGAGGGTCTGTCTCCTGCTTCGTCCTTTCCACGTCTGCTGCGGTTATCCGGCGGATATGAGGGGGTGCTATCCCGATAAGCGGGTACAACTTATGTACCGGGGTTGGTTTTAGGCAGCCCGTCACAATCCGCACAGTTTCATTAATTGCGACGTCGACTCGCTTCGCATGCACAGAAGCGGCACACTGGAGCGGCATACTCGGCGGCCGACATGCACAGTGCGAGCGCTGATGTCCTGAGCGTGGATGGTTGTGCTCCCCAGGTTTTGCTTGTCAGCTTTCGTAGAATGTTGTTTCGGGCGCTGACCTTTCCCTTCGTGTTTGTACAGTGTTGCTTGAAAGTTAGCGTGCGATCCAGTGTGATACCCAGATATTTAGGTGTCAGGCAGTGTTGGAGTTTTTTACCTCTCCATACTATATCCAGTTCTCTCCTGGCCTCGCGGTTTTTCAGGTGAAAAGCACACACCTGTGTCTTACTCGGGTTTGGCTTCAACTGGTTCGAGTCATAGTACTGGGAGAGTTCCTCCAGGGCACTTGACAGTTTTCCCTCGACCTCCGTGAAACTAGAGCCTTGGGCTGCCAACGCTGAATCGTCAGCAAAAATGTACTGCCGTATGTAGTCAGGGGTGGGCTGGTCGTTGGTGTAGACGTTATAAAGTGCTGGCGACAACATGCTTCCCTGGGGCAGTCCATTCTTCTGCACTCTCCAACGACGATCGAATAGATATTCCTTTAAACGATGAACCGAGTCAATTTTCTTAATATCAGTCGGTACCCTATTGTACAATCTCTCACATTTAATCTTAGGGCTTCGTTTAAAACACCTAAATTATATTTCACTGTGTGAACATCTTTCTGTCTTCTGGTATTATAAGAGTGAATTTCGCCATTCAAAGTAAAATCATTGTGGTGTTTTCTCACCCATAAAACAGAGCTAAAAATATATAAACAGGGTACAGTTAAAATTCTCAATTGTTTAAAAACTGGTTTACATGATGTCCTATTACTTAATCCTAGCATTGACCTTAGTTCTCTTTTTTAAGCTTTAAGAACTCTGTCCACCGAATATACATAACCATAATACATAGTTACCAGGGAGTCTAAATTACATAAATTACGGATCTGTTTAAAAGCATAACTGTATCAGGATGGTTAGCTGGTCTTTGATTGAAGGCTATTGCATAGGCTACTATAATACATACTTTATTATCTGGATCTGCTAGCGTGCTACACTTATATTTCTGGCTGACATCTCGTGCAGACCATCAACTACAAGCAGTGGTACCAACCTTAGAGATACATTACTATAATCTTATGAGTCAAACCTAGAAGGCAGTGTGATTCAAATACTGCCACATCCCCTTTCTTTTAAGGAAAACAAATAAAGATAAATGCAAATGGTAAAATAAACATGGAGAAAATACCTTTAGAATATGTTCAATCAAACATACGTAACAAGCAAATATCTTAATAGCGTAAGGCTCATACACTAAGAGAATACACGTAATATTGAGTCTAATCTATTAAACTAAGATCTGTTCCAATTATTTATCTAATCAATCTTTAGTCTTTATGGAGCTAGAGCCTATGGAACGTAATCTTGAAACTTCTTCGGAGGCACAATTGGTCGTCCTCTCCTGGAACAAGGTTGAGTGGAAGGTCCGGCATTACTCTGTTGGCGACTGCTCAAAGGAGTTGGGTCGGCAAGTCCCGTGTCGTCTTGTCCTCTACTTGAACGAGTTTCTTGGGAAAATCCGGTACCATCTTGTTGAGTCTGTGATAGATGATTTTCCTTGTGTTGAAGAAGTATCAGGTGCTATTGATTGATGACGTGTTTCTAGTCCAATAGAAGTGATGGGGTATAGCCTCTCTAGTTGGTCTTAGAAGCTTGGGGTTCTTGCGGTTCAGGGTTCCGTTGATGTTTACGAGATATGAACGGGGCTCTATATGTTTTGGTTTGACAGTGCCTAATTCCCATCTTCCGGACGTGATGTATACAAAACGGATTGTCCTTCATCTAGGTCCAACATATCGACGGCTGTCCGATCGAGTGTTGCTATTGTTTTTCACGTCTGGCCTCAAGTTTCTGTGGTATATCTGGAATAACTTTTGGGATAAGCAGTTGGTTAGCAATCGGAAGTGGTGTTCGTGTACGTCTTGACATTAGCATTTGCACTGGACTGCACTGTGTATCTTGTTTCGGAACGTTAAACGTTGCCCCAAGATGGTTTAACTGGGGGATCGTTTACTATCTTTAGATGTCTTCTTGACCAGATTCTTCGCTATCTTGACAGCAGCTTCGGCGGGGACCTTTTGCTTGGCTGTGATATGGTGACGACGTAACGTGTTGGAATTTCCAAGTATTGCTGAAATGTTTGAATTCCAAGCTGGAGTACTGAGAGCCATTGTCTGATATCATTGTGCATGGTATCCCGTGAGTTGTGAAGTGTTTCTTCAAACATTTGATCACGGTATGACTTGTTTGTCGGCTAGTTCATCAAGTTCCCAATAAGTGGAATAATGAAAACGGTTACTAAGTAGTGTTTGTTGCCAACTTGAAACAACACGATACCATGACCGAACACGATCGACCATGGTAAAGTAGGAACCGGGTATGATAGCAAAGTTTCCTTTTGCTGAGAAGGCGCTGCTTCCGGGCTTGGGTGCAGCGTTCAACACGTTGATGATACTTCCTTTCATACCAATCCAGAATACGGTCTCGCGAGCACGGCGCAAGCATGCTTTTTTACCTGCATGGATTGAGTGTATTCTTTCAAGGATTTCTTTCTTCATTAACGGTGGAATTATAACTTGGTTGCCCTTGTACACGATTCCTCCCTGAGCGACGAGTAGATCGCGGAACGCCCAGTAAGCATGAAGTGGCAACGGAAGATCTTTCTTGTCTGCGGCCATCCTCGGTAAATGACTTCACGCAGAGCCTGCAGTGTTGGATCTTGCTTCGTGGCTGCCTTGATCGTTTCGAGTCTTGTATCACTGATGTATGTGTACTCATGGTTGCGTATCAGTGCAAGGTCTCGTAGTAACGCATCTTCTTTGACGTGAAAAACATCATGTACGTCATTTTTGCCCCAGCGCACTTTACGGGTGGATCAGAAGGAGCTCGCGATAGATAATCTGCGAGTAGCATATCCGCTCCTTTTTGTAGGTGATTTAGAGTTGAAAGCGTTGTAGTCGCATCATCATACGTTGTAGTCGTACCGGTGCAGCTAGAAGTGGTTTTCTTAGGATAGTCTCCAGAGGTTTGTGGTCGTTTCTTCTGTAATATTATTACACCCAAAACCAGATAATGGGCAAACCTTTCGCAACCTACCACTATAGCCACATTTCTCGATCTATTTGCGCATAACGTTGTTCTGTGGCTGTCAATTTTCTGGAAGCGAAGGCTACGGGTTGTCCTTCCTGCATAAGAGTGCTCCTGAATCCTATGCTGCTGGCATCACACTGTATGACTACTGGTTTGCTGGTATCGAAATATCTGAGTGTTGGAGCTGTTAAGATCTTGTTTTTTGTTAGCGTCCAAGCATCGTCTTCAGTCGATGTCCAGATCCATTTATCCTTAACTACGATCTGTCTTAGGGTCACAAATGTCAGTTAAACGAGGGATGAACTTACTCAGGTATGTGACAAACCCTAAAAGTTTGGACTTCTTTGATATTAGTCGGTTTTGGTGCATCACGGACTGCAGCCAATTTGACTGGATCAGCTTCAAGTCCTGCACTCGTAAGCAAATGCCCATGTACGGACACGTTTCTGTTTGTAACGGAATTTATTTCTGTTTAACTTAATATTCTTTTCTCTGCATCTGAGAAGTAATTGTTTCAAATTTTGACCCGTGGTTTTTTACTTGCGGTTTCGAGATCGTCACCGCATCCATATACCAAATATCGTCTGCGATGATTTCTAACCCCTTTTAAACCATCAAAGCGCTTCGTGAAGTCGTCTTTGAAATTCTTCACTAGCTGTGGCAAAAACCAAAGGGTAGGCGAATCCACCTGTAACGACCTTGATTCGTCCAGAACGTTGTTAAACCGATACTCTCTTCATCCAATTCTACATGCCAGTACGCATCTTTAACGTCTACCACCGAGAAAATCTTTGCTTTCGCCAACTCAGGTAAGACTCTTCTAGCTTGTTCATCGGATAAAGCTACGTTGAGTTTCGGGGGATCTAAGCATAGTCGAATCTTCTTACCTTTCCGAGCTACCACAGTATTGTGTGTCCAAGGAGTAGGATCATGCACCTTCTTAATAACTCCCCTCTCCTCAAATTGGTTTAAGTATGATTTTAATTCTTCCCTAAGGGGTACTGGGATGCGTGGGGGTTGTGTTGAATAGGTTTGCATCCGAGTCTAACTTTAAGTGACACGTACCGGGGAATTTACCAAGACCTGTGAAAACATCTTTATATTCGTTTGTTATTTGATCGAATTCAAATTTTCGTGACCTTTTACTGCATGAAGATCTGCAAGTATTTAACAAAATTCAATCGCATGCTAGTATCACCTGACAGCAGAGTAGTGTAGTTACCTTCAACTATCTGAAATGTTGCTGAACATTTATTATTCTTATATTACAATCAATCTGTGCTTGGCCTAATGGTTTAATATTTCCCCACTATAAGTCCTCAGTTTGACGGAACTTGGTTCAAGCGATTTTGCAGTCATTTTGCACAAGTTGCTTGAATTCACTGAACCCATGACATTGCAAGTCAGCGCCCCGGACTGCGATTCTATAACTCTGACGGAGTTGGACCCAGGCGTTTTCTACCGTTATCGACTCGGTTGTAAGTGATCGACCCTATCGTTGCGATATAATCCGTGACAACCGAGTCCGATCGGCTATATTTTGTATAAAATGGTGGATGATAAGCCTTGGCCTACACGTAAACACAACCAGATTTTTAACTTCTCAAACGAATAACAATAGTATGCTCAAAGAAAACCTACCTTTAGTAAGGGCCTACCCCTAAAAGTCCCGGGAGCTCCTTCTATCATGAAATTATACAATTTATATCCAATTCCCCCCCGATTTGGAAAAATTATACACAACATCTATGTCATTTCGAAATATTTGAAAAACTGACTGCGAATCTTTGTTCACATATGGCCGTCCACGGCCATGTAAAAACATACCTTTTTGACCTCGACCAACAACAACCGGAACGATTACGTTACTACCGAGTCGGTCCCGTGACAGAGTTGAACCCGTGAAGTTTTCTGAATAGGGGCCCTGTGTCTATCTGAGCTTCGATGACATCATTCTTGCCAGCCACACTGACTTTGATGTGTGTAATCATGGCCTTAACATAATGTACATCATAACCTATAGAGCTCACCTGATATAGTGATTCATCTGAGTCTGTACCCTGTGCATTTGTATTCTGCGATACGGCATTTAATTTTTTCTTACCTTTAGGCTGTTGTTGTTCAGTACCTTGTTTGCTCCGGCACACATTTGAAAAATGATTTTCTTTGTGGCAAATATTGCATTTTTTGCCAAATGAAGGGCAGCTTTCCCGCACGCGTTCATGTTGACGCCCACAGTATTAACATGTTTTAGTTACCTTCGGGGTCGACTTATGATGTGATTTTCCCTGTTTAGACAGTTTGTTTACTACTTGGCTTGATGAGTTGTCAAGTTTGCTTTATCTGTCGTTCTGTAATTTCCTCTGACCTACACATTTCTATAGCCTTGTCTAGGGTTAGGTTGACTTCAGTTAGTAAACGGCGGCGCGTTTTACTTCTCGGATCCCTAGCACTATCTTGTCCCGTATCATGTCCCTCAGTCATCGGACCATAGGAACATGTAGCTACTATTTCCTAAGCCTATTGACAAATGCATAAAAGAACGCAACACCTTTCCTGACTAGCAGAATGGAAGACATATCTTTCATAGATTATGTTCACTTTTGGAAGAAAATATGCATCAAGGTATGATATAATTGATTCAACTGTAGATTTGTCAGCATCAGACAATGCTTAGTTTTGAAAGATTTCGAAGCAATCTTTTCCAACCGCAGTAAAAAATGTAGCCACTTGTATTGCATGAGATTTTAGATTTAGCTCGCTTCCAATTCTCTACCACATTTTCGCCAATGACAACAGCAGAAGGGACTGGAAGACTTACCATGTTGTAAGGTCCTTGTATAGCTGGGTTTGCGGCGTCCATCTTCAAATAGAGACTACACACTTGGCTTGCTTCGAAAAGCGTCTAGAACATCGAATTGCGTCTATGTGAGCCTAGCCTAGGCTAAGGCCTAGTGCACCCATGGTTGTATTCATTCATACAGCGAGTATTTCATGAGTTGAAACCATGTAACAACATCCATAACTTCTGAACACCATGTATCAGGATGGTTAGCTGGTCTTTTGATTAAAGGCTTTTGCATAGGCTATTATAATACATACTTTATTATCTGGATCCTGCTAGCGTGCTACACTTATATTTCTGGCTGACATCTCGTGCAGACCATCAACTACAAGCAGTGGTACCAACTGTAATGAACTCACTTGACAAGGTTTAGCTTCTAGCATCCATCTTTATTCACTACTTCACTTTGGTCAGTCATGTGCTGCCAACTTACACACACACATTCAATACACTACATCATTCCCTTTTTCTTAAAGTGTTTGAAGCTACAAACTAGGTACCTCCAATATTATATTGAATGGATAATGATTTATAATGTCTTTGATCTTCACTTCTTCTTATGTAATCACTAATTATGGTTATGATTGAACTACATACTACGTTTCATTAACACAAATATAATTAAGCTTCCACGTTTGGTAAACTACTGATGTGGACGAACTATTTTGTTATTAAACTACTAATAATCGGAATTGTCAATGGAATGATAAGAGAACCTCACATGATCATTAATCTTCTACAGTTGATAGTCGCTCATCCAAACCGGGGGTCTGCGTTGGCGCTCGGCCTGGCCTCTTCGCTCCCACGGTTCCCTGGTCGGAGCGGGGTTGATCTGTCTCCTGCTACAGGTCTAGGAGACTGTGGAGACAATGGAACATCTATGTTTTGATTAATTGTGACTATAGGAGGGAGGGTGATGATTGTTCTCCAGTGAGGTATTTGCTGGTTGGTCGGGAACTGTTATGGTTCTGGGGATTTGTGATATGTGTCGAAGGGATTGGATTGAGTGTAGGGCTTGCAGGTTGTGGGGAGTAGTACTTCCGCACGTGGCTCACGTTCCGACGGTACTGTGCACCCGGCTGGCGAACAGATCGTCACGGCGTTGCCATCCCTCTCAGTAACCTCGAACGGTACTGTGTTATACGGTGTGGTAAACTTGTTGCGTTTCTCCTTGACGCGCCAACACGTAGTCTCCTACAGATATGTTGCTGCTTACTGCCCCTCGTCTTTGATCGATGTATGTTTTCCCTAACTCCTTCATTTACCTGTCCCGATCTCGGAATTCTCTCAATCTGATAGGTACATGATTTGTATACTTGGAACTTTATCACGAAGCTCTCGTCCAAACATCAATGAAGCTGGAGTGCAGCCCGTTGTAGAATGGGGTGTTTGTTCGATAGAGAAAGAGATATTCTCTCAAGGCAGTCTTGATGTCTTGATCAGCTGCTGCTGCTATGCGAAGTCTCTTCATTATGGACCGATTCTGTCGCTCCACTTCGCCATTCCCCTGCGGCCACTCTGGCGTCGAGTATCTCAACTCGATGTTGTTGGTGATACAATAATCATGGAAGTCGTTGCTAGTGAAGTATGCCGCATTGTCCAATTTAATCGATTCCGGTAGTCGAATCGTGCGAAGATTTCTTCTAACAGGTCGATAGTTTTAGGCGGTTGTGACGCTAGGTGGATAGCACGGCCTCGTGGAATCTTGAATAGTAGTCGATGACACGAACACGTATTGTCCATTTGGGAGCGGTCCCAAGTAGTCTATCGCCAAGTCTTGCCACGGTCTGTCTGGTAATCTGGTTCTTATCACAGGTTCTGGCGGCTGGGTGAGCTGACCACCTGGCACCCATGGCAGTGTGTCTGCAGAACGTTTCCACTGCCTTATCTAATGCTGGCCAGCAGACTTTTGAACGCAATTTCTGTTTCATCAAGACTATGCCAGGATGCCCCTGGTGTGCTAGTTCGAGCACCCTGTCTCTTAGGTTTGTAGGTATGGAATATGCGGGTTCCCCGGATAACCGTGGATTGGTACACGCATAGTTCACTTTTGATGAGTTTTGAATTTCTTCAGCTCATCCGGCCATGTGTCGGTTTCGATGCTCCTCCTTAATAGAGATGTTTCCTGGTCTTGTCTGGATTCTTTTTCGATTTCTTCCAGGCTCATAGCTTTGGGAACAGCTTGACTTGCTACCCATCGAACATGATGATCTGGATCTTCTGTTGTTTCGGTATTCCTCGAGTTAACTGATAGTCTCGACAGTGGATCAGCAATATTGCTTCTCCCTGGCTGGTATTCTACCTTGTAGTTATAGCACTGGAGTCTAAGCCCCATCGCTCTACTCTCGCGCATGGCTTGGACTTGGTCCCGAAAATGATTGGAGTGGTTTATGGTCGGTAATCAATGTAAACTCGCCCCGTACACGTAGTGGTGGAATCTTTTCGCACCCCCATACCAGTCCAAGTGCCTCGCGTTCGACCTGACTGAACTTTTTCTCGGCATCTGTGAGTGACCTGCTTGCGAACTCTATTATCCTTGGCCCATCTTCCTGTTCTTGAACTAAGACGGCCCCGAGCCCATACGGGCTAGCATCTGCGATGATCGTCGTCGGTGCTCCCGGTGTATGGAATCCCAAAGTTCTCTCGTCTGATAACATTTCCTTAATATTGTTGAACGCATCCCGTCTGCTCCTGCCCCCACTTGAAGCTAACGTTTTGTCTCAAAAGTCGCCTCAGCGGCTCTGTAGCCGTAGAATAGTTGGGAGGAACCTGGAGCAGTACCCTGCCATACCAAGGAAACTTTTCAATTCCTCTTTAGTTTTTGGTTCCCTAAAGTCCCGGACCGCCAGTACTTTGCTATGTAGTGGCTTGATCCCCTGACTGGAAATCAGGTGCCCTATGAAGTCCACTTTAGGTTTGCTGATCTCACACTTGTCTGGATTAAGTGTGAGCCCCTTCTCTGCGAATGTCTGCATCACAATCCGCAGTCTGTGGTCGTGCTGTGCTTGTGTTTTTCCCGTGAACGATGAAGTCATCTATAAAGACGCATACTCCTTCGCACTCGGCTACAACGTCTTCTATTATGCGCTGAAATATTTCGGGCGCGCAGTTGATCTCAAAAAAGAGCCTTTTGTACCTGTACACCCCTGCGCTGGATATAAAGGTTGTTATCCCTCGTGACCCCTCGTCGAGCTCAATCTGGTGGAACGCAGAGCGAAGGTCCAACTTACTGAACACAGTGCTTCCTCGTAGTTCCGGCGTTTATCTCTTCAATGGTTGGTATCATGTGTCGCTCCCGTACAATTGCAGCGTTTGGCAACCTCATGTCGACACATAGTCGCAGCTTACCTGAATTGGTCTGAGTCAACACCACCGGTGAAACCCACTCTGCTGGTTCACGCACCTCCTCTATAAGGTCATTAGCTAGGAGATCTTCTTTTTCTCACTTACTTTCGTCTTTAGCTGGTGAGGCGTCTTCCTGACTGCAATGCCACTGTGTGTGACATCTGTCTTAATGCAAAGTTCAACTTAAAATCTTTAAGCTTACCTACGCCGGTGAAGACAGTTGGGAATTCTTCCTTAACCTTTTGCAGCGTAGTCTTTTCTTGCAGTGTAGAATTCTCTTGCAGTGTAGAATTCTCTTGCAGTGTAGAATTCTCTTGCAGTGTAGAATTCTCTTCTTGGGTGGGCCTGGAACTTATTGCATTCAGAGGAAACCCGGTTTTTAAAACGCCCAGGTCTCTGGCAGAACTGCTCCCCAAGAGCGGTACTCCGTCACCGTCTACCACGTAAAATATTGTTTCTTGGCCCTTTTCCCCTCCAATTTTCACTTCTGTGGTGAATTTGCCTAATACTTTAAGGGTTTGGGTACTCCCATAAGGATAAATGTTTTTTGTAGTGACTGTACATTTCCCCTTGATTTTATTCTGCTTGCAAGTCTCCCATGTCTTCCTATCTAGGACATTACAGGAAGCCCCCGAATCAATCATCAGCTTAATTGAAACACCTCCCACCTCAGCTTTTATGAAGCAATCTTTATGCCCAATCTCCCCTCTAACAGCAAAGGTGTAACCTTGGGCTTCTTCTTCTCTCATTCATTTAAATTATGGACTTTAGACCCCATTTTCCGTGAAGAATCATTTTTATCTTGTCTATTTCCATGTTTGTCACCCTTGGTTTTACATGTTTTAGCAAAGTGCCCCTCAATACCGCACTTCATACATTTCCTCCCTCTCGCGGGACATTCGCGTCGCGCGCGAGATGGTTGGTATTACCGCATCGATAGCATGCTAGCCTCGAGCCAGGCCGACCGGAACGCCGGTTGCTTGACTGGCCGGGCGATGACGTCACCCGTGCGACGTTTTCAGCCTCGCCGAAACTAGCACGTTGTGTGCAGGCTTCAATTGCTCTTGCGATCTCTTGAGCCCTATCAATAGTTAACCTGTCTCCCTCTTTAATGAAATCTTTACGTACCTCGGGTAATCGGCATTTCTCCCTCAGTTGGTCTAGGATATTATCTCCTCTTTATCCCCAAAGTCACAGTAACAGCTCTGGCCTCTCAGACGCGTAATAAACTGGGCCAACCGTTTCCTCGCCCTGCGTCATTGCGCGGAACACTTGGCGCTGGTGGGGCGAAGCATGTTTGAGGTTTGAACTGTTCGTCCAACACACAGACTTGCATTTAGCATATTCACACTCCACCCGTGGCTACTTCTCGGCTCGCCGACGGAAGTGCAAACCAGATGTCTTGTACAGCCGCCCCCGCTACGTGGTAGTATAGAGCCCTTTGTCTTGGTCCCTGAAGTTATGCCCTTCGACAAGACGTACAAGTCAAACGCCCTGAGCCAGCGGTCCCATCGCTGTGAGGTGCTGGTGTGATCCACGCCGGGCACGAAAGGTTTGATGCTGGAGTTCTCTGAATCCATTGTAGCTTACGTTGCACGCTCGCTCGTATTGAAAACACTGTTGTACACTACCGAATTCAATCACTGTTTCGTGTATAACATCGAATTGAATCACGCTTTTTTTCGTCGCCAATGTAATGAACTCACTTGACAAGGTTTAGCTTCTAGCATCCATCTTTATTCACTACTTCACTTTGGTCAGTCAGTTGCTGCCAACTTTACACACACACATTCAATACACTACACCAACCCAGCTACCATGAAGACAGATGGTGTAACGGGTACAATAATACCACATTGGACAAGAGACATGTCTGATTACTGTCAGGTTTTATGAATTTCTTACATCACTATCTATCATCAATAATCCAGTTCCTGAATTGAGATGTCACATTTTAGGCGTAAGGCTAATGTAAACATGCGCTTTCTCATTATCCTTTGTGCTTATTGACGGCGTTTTTCTTCTGAATTATAATGTCCTTTGTTCATGCCGCCGACTTGTGGTAGTGTGCTGAGTATGCCCCCCACCCACCCACCCCCACCCCTCCTGCCTAACTGCTCATGCGATCTTCCAGAGATTATACCACGTAAATATTACCAGTCACAACATCACTTATGTTTTCAATCTGCTAGAAGTCAAAACTTAAAAGCTATCACCCATGGTGATAATTGCCTTTCCTTATCATGTTTACTCTCATTTGGGCTCCAGCCCCCCCCCCACGCCCCTCCCACGCCCCGCACCAACGCATTGTGACCTTGACTTGACTGTGACAAGATATAAAACATGTAACGAACCGTGAGTGTTATCTCGGCTCGCTGCTGTTCCTCTTTCGTGATTATGAAATACTACTTCATCAGCACGTCATTGTTTATAGAACAGCATTGGGCCATCAAATTCCAACTCGCAACCTTCTCGTGGTTTGGCCCGTGATTAGGGGAGTTTTTCTCCCCGAAACTAATGGCGAGCTCTGGGTCGTCGTCGGGGACTTTCCCCTTCCCTTTGACTACCTCCCCGACGGCGACGACAATGACAACACGGACGGATGATGACACAGACGGAGACGACCACGACGTGGGGGAACCCCTGCCCTCCCCATACGCTTGTGGCTGCAGGCCTGTCCACCCCTTGTCCCCCCGCGTCTCCCCTTACGTCCCTCCCTTCGTCTCGACAAAGATTAGCCGTGTGGGGAAGATGGTTCATCGCCGTGTTAAAATTTCTGCGGAAAATAATCAGAATTTGAAGACATGACTAATCTTTGGTCTCGATTAGCCAACCATGTTGCATAAATATAAGACGTAAAGCAATTTCCAATCAATCAATCAAAAACAGCTTTACGTCCCGAGAATTAGTCCATTAGACACCACACACGATTTTTTTGTTTTATTTACCGGGTAACCCGCGGGTAAAGTGGACGGGTACCCGGGTCGTAAAAAAAGTTCGTTTCGTCATCCCTATTTCACTACCTACCCGGGTACATTGTTTTCCCGCGTATATCAAAATCCCTTCACAATCATGTTTGTATTTCCATCATGTTATGTTAATCAGTTGTAATTATACCATGTTCTTTGAATATATTATTACTGTATTATTTTATAACTAATAAGTAATAGCTATGAAAAATGTGATTGTATACAAATTGTCTTGTATTTCAAAAAAATAATATATTTTATTGTTAAACCATGTGTTCTTTTTTTGTAGTTACATTGTTAGTTAATTTAGTTTTTATATTTCAGAATAATAAGTAGAAAAAGTGGGGAACTGCATTACCACAAAAACCTCAGTTAGTTAAAAGCCCGAGCAAGGCGCACCGCCACTAGTCTCAAACAGTTCTTCATGTCGCCTGCAGAGAGTAGCACATCTACGGGTGGAGGTATAGTAGTATCTATGCCTTAGAGATACATTACTAATCTTAGCAAGGTCCACTAGATACTTATGCTATGCTGCTGTAAGCTGGGTCTTCTCACCTGATGTAAACAAACCGCCATCTTAGTTCCCTGCGTGTGTTTTAAAAATAATCGGGAATAATCGGAGCAAAACACGCTCTGTAATATTATCCGTAGCAGAATGTGATATGTTTTTGTTTTGTTTTTTACAGATCATGGACAGCAAAGATTGGGCATTTTGGATTATTATCAATATTATCATTGATATTAGGCCTAGCTTGTGTTTAGAATGTTGTTACAACTCCACGATAAAAGATTGTATGTGCATAAGCCTAGGCTAGGCCCTCGTCTTTGTGTTTTTTTTCATAGACAAGGCCTAGACCTTGTAGGAAGTCGTCGAGGTTAGGTCTCGCGTTCTTAGGCCAGGGCTAGCCCTAGAAAGATCAGATTCAAGTTCAAGTTTGCCTCATGAGGTTTGGGTTTTTTAGGCCTACAACTACATGGTGCAAGTAGGCCTATGGCTTTGGAAATCATCTTTATCTTACCAACCACATCATCAATGCTAAAAGGCCTTATGCTACAGGTATCTGGACAGTTGCCTCGGGTCCTAATTTCCATTATGCAAATGAAAATAATTGACATATGAAGTTGAAAGATATGAAAATTATTTACATCATAATGTTACCTGCCAACATAAGAATCAAAGATTATATAGGTGGTAGCCTTATTTATGTAAATTTTTTGGCATTCAAATGTACAACCGACTTTTGAAATTGACGTCCCGCTGCAGTCTGCTATTTGTTTACAAAATCCTGTAAGGCCATTGGATAATGTGTTCGCGCACTCAGTAGACACATTATCAAGTAGCCTTGACTTAGGGAACTAAGATGGCGCTTTTTACATTGTGGAAGTACAAGCAGAGTCGATAAAGAAGTTTCCCCTTTGGGGAGGTCCCCTTACTCCAAGTCAAAACGGAACTAACGCTCTGCGCGCTGAGGGCGGCTCAAATGTGAAACTAATAAAAGCACTGCACGCTAAATACGGTCAGTAGATTATCAATGTGCAAATGACGTGAAAATCAACAAAAATAATAGACGAAACGTCAAACTTCAATTTTATTTCAATCATATTAGCCCTGGGCCCTAGTCTTTTAAAACGATTTACTTTTTATTTATTATTGTACTATAAAGTGTTGCGCAGGCGTCACTGACATTTTTTGCGAAATAATTTGAGATATGTCTTTTAAGCCTAACGGACGAAGGTAGCCTAGGCCAAGGTCACAATACAGTTTCAGACGTAAGTACGCCC
>JAMZAV010002687.1:0-35000 GCA_024449915.1 Sweltsa coloradensis
CCCTTACTCCCTAATTTTTTGCAGCCCCTTGTAGCCTGGGCCCGCGGAGTCGGCGCTTTCAAGATTCCCCTTTTAAAATTTATTACTGTTACCTGACAGGAAGGGAATCCTCCCCAGCCTGCCTGCACTCCAACCCAAATCCCGGGGATACTGCGCGAGACCCGCTTTATGCTTATCTCAGAGCATTTAGCATGGGGATTCAATACTGGTGGATAATGTGGCGAAAGGAAAAGAAAATGTAGTACTTTAAAAGCAATTTTATTGCGGGGAAATTCAACGGATTTGTGAGGATGTTAAATTTATTATGTGTCTGGGGTTTGAGAAAGGAAAGGGGCCATTGTAAAAAAGGAAACTGACACAGTCATTATTTTAAAAATTATCCCAATTTATTAATGTGGCGCACCTGTAAAGGGGGTTTCGGTCCCCCCCCCCCCCCCCATTCCCCCAAGCCCCCGACATTTTTTGATAATTCTTTAAAAAGCCATGTTCAAAATTTTTAAATTTTTTTATCAGCGGACCGTTGAAATTTTTTTCCAGGACTCAAAAGCCATCCATGGTGACACACGGTTGGGGGGTTGCTCCAAAACCAAAAACTTGGAACAAAGTACGCGGCTCCTGTCAAAAACCTACTCTTCTGTGTTGAGAACCCGAGAACCCCGATTGAAATACCATACCCCCTACCCATAAAAAACTACCATGCCCCACACTTTTTACGATGGGGTTGATGTTTCTTTTATTGTTGCCAAATTGGGTGAAATTTTTTAAAACAACGTGGCGAATTGTTTCCGACCCCCCTCCCCAAAATTTGGTATTTTCCCCGACAAAAATGTTTATTTTTGGCTTCTCCCCAGCCGTACTTGTTGTCTATTGAACACTTTTTGAGTTGCGTCTCTTCAAAAATTGCCCCGACTGTGATTGCCTTTTGACTATAGAAAGGAACTTGAGAGGGGGAGTAGAGCCCCCACTATGTGCACCTCCCGCCGCACCTGCACACCCAGAGCTAAAGGGGAGTATAAGGTGGGCCCACATGTGCACCTCCCGCCGCACCTGCACACACACAGAGCTAGAGGGGGGAAATATAGAGGCCTACTTGTCACCTCCCCCCCGCACACTGCACCACACAGAGCTAAGAGGGAGAGTATAAGGCCACTATGTGCACCCCCCGCCGACAAAATGCACACACACACAGCTAAGAGGGAGAGTAAGGGCCCACTTGGCACCTCCCGCGCCACTACCACACAGAGCTAAGAGGGAGAGTATAGAGGCCATAAATTTGGGACCTCCCGCCGCCCTGCACCCACAGAGTAAAAGGGGGAGTATAGGGTACTATGTGCACCCCCGCCGCACACTGACACACACAGAGCTAAGAAACAACCGGCTCGGGATATGAAACCACACTAATTGGGCCGAGTTTTGGGGCGTTTCCCCCCTCAAAGTGAAGAATGTTTTCACCCCGCGTATTACTTGTCGAGCGCAGACCCATAAAAACATCTCGCTAATTTGCACCGACAAATAGACGCTGATGGTTCGCCTCAGCGGGCCCGGATACGCTGGCGCTAATGAGCCGAGATCAGACGAAAAGGAGTTTTATTATTCAACTTTTTACTTGAATTAATTCACTTTTAAAAGCGTCTGTAACCATTAGCCTACGTGCCACTTATTCTCCTCTCCTGGCTCTGATCTGTTTTAATTATGCATCATACATTAAGTTTTAATGCTTTCCCGGTGGCGGGGCCCAATCCGGCAGGTGACGAGCTCCTTTAGGATGTCTACGAGCCCACTCAAGAACCACAATCGTAATCACGTTTTCGAGATTGGCGGAGACATTCTTTCCTCTAGCTAGCCCACCAGCCCCAATCTCATTTCTTCAACTTCAATCATATTTTTACATCTACTTGCTTCCAATATTTATACCTTCCTCTTTTTCTTATTCCCCTTCTTGTGTAGTAGAAAACAATTTGTTACTTCTTATTATTTAATACTAGGAAAACGCTAAAGTCCCGCCGCGTTGATGGATGAGCTTTTAAAAATGTTTAGTTTGCATGGGATATCTTTACTTTTGCAAGTTCTTTGTTTTGCTGCCTACGCATTGTAGCTGATTGTTGTCAAGTTTCTTTTGTTACCTGTCAATTGGTATTATTTTCCGTAAAAAACTTATATTAAAAGCTTTATTTCTATAGATTTTGGCTAACTATTTAAACTTTTTCTTTTAAAAGGTACTAAAATCACCATAACATTATAATATGAACGTTGTAGCCCCACCATTTTGGTCAGAATTGGCCCAAATGGCACGAAAATATCGCACAAAAAATAAAAAAAAAACTTATATTAAAAGCTTTATTTCTATGGATTCTGGCTAACTTTTTCAACTTTTTCTTTCAAAAGGTACTACATCACCATAACCTTAATGTCCATGTATAATATGAACGTTGTAACCCCACCCGTTTGGTCAGAATTAACCCAAATGTCACGAAAATATCGCACTAAAAATCGAAAAAAATCGTAAAAGTACGATATTTATGAGAAATATTTCTTCGATTGTACCCAAAAACAATACACCTCTAAGTTCAGAGATTTCGAAGGTCCTGTCAAATTTTCATCAAGATCGGATATGCCGTTTTCCTGGTAAAGAGCTAACAAACAGACAAAAAAACAAACAAAAAAAACAAACAAAAAAAAACAAAAAAAAAAACACCCGAGCTAAATTTTTTGGGGGTCAGTGAAATTGAAGTCTTCGCTTCGCTCATCCAACGAGCACGTGTACAGGATAGGACAACACCAAATAAGTGTTATATTATCCTTGGTGGAAGTGCCGGGTACATAGACATTCCAACTTAGGTGGGCCAAGCTCCGCCAATTGTTTCCTAGGGGCACCCAAAACCCTATATCATGCTTGTTGTGGACAATGTGGGAAAAAACGCATTTCAATGTTCTGTTTTTGTCATGAGATAAACACGCACAGAAGGACTGATAGAAAAGTGATACAGTGTACCAACTTTATAAACAAAGTTCTAAGCTTTGTTACAGCACTGCAGTGTCAGTGGCGCTGCAAGTGCGTTTTGGTAGGGGGGTCAATAAGATTTATTTGAACTGCTTCGGGAAAAGTATGAATCCTGCCACGATGGGGGTCTGGGGGGATGCCGCCCAGGTAATGCGGGTTAGGGACGCACAGTCCCAGATTTATTTTAATTTTTAATGTTGCAAATAGTGAGATTTTAGCGTGATTCGCCAATAATTTATATAAAATTGTGAAGATTCACATATTGCCAGTTTACAAAATCTTGCCACGCTCAAATTCGACGATGCTCTTATTTGATATTGAGGGAGGGGGGAAATAGTAGTATTGCCCCCCTTGATTTTCGCCCCCCGGCTCCGGCGCCACTGTACAGTGTTTGTTTATTTGGCAAACACTCCCCCGTAACCGTAGGTGTATTGAGCTGGATTTGTCTAGCACTTCGGAAAGAAAATTGGGGACATCATTGTCGGTAGGTTGAATGCGTGGGCGGTACACAACCCAAGCTCCCACTATTTCCCATCTGATATGAAATCCTGGGCGTTTTGCTCAATGAATTCGATGTTAAAATATGATACAATTTTTCATGCAGAATCTTCTTACTTTAGGTTATTTCTTTCACCAATAAAAATAATGATATAACAAGGCATTTCAACATTAAATTGTATTTCGTTTCTAATTGCAACTAGAAGGATTCAACTCGCAATTATAAATCAGAATTAATTTTAAAATTTCTCAGAAATTTAATAACGTAGAGTTGGGCTTTCGGCACGATAAGTGCATTGTAATTGAATACGGTCGCGGTTTCCACACATGTTGTTCAGTGTACATGCGCAGAGTTATAGTGTGTTTGTTTGAAGTGAGAGTGATGCGGTTATGTCTCGCCCCCGCCCCCCGCCCCCGCCCCCCACCCATCAAGCCCCATCCCATATAATTACGCTCGGTCCGGTGCGTCGAGGTGTTATATCGTATACATTAAGAAACAACTTAGAAAAATAAATTCCATACCGGAATTCAGATGCCTTAAAAACATCTCAATAAAATTATCATATCAAAGCAACGAATTCCAGGCGAACCAGAGACCGGTTCATCTCATGGTATGGTTGGTTGCGCTAACGTGCGCTGACGCAAGAGAAGCTGTATGTCATGTAAGGGCGGTTGCTTTCAGGCCGCACACAAAAGGAATACAACGGGTGCTGCCTATCATAGTGTACGGATCTTGGGGTGCAGCAGAATATCTCAGAACCTCCTGACCGCCTGGGTTCGAAACCCGGTCCGGCCACCTGGGGTTAAATATTGAATCATATTTACATTTTGTATCTTTGTTTCTAACACTTTTGTTTCACTCGTTTGGTAATGTTTGATCGTTTGGTTCTTAAAATTCCGAACGCTAACCATGATTTGTTCGTCGATCTTCAATTTTAGCCCCCCCCCCCTCCCGCCCCTCCCGCCCTTCCCCCCCCCCCCGCCCGAGATAGTTCTTGTTACTGAGTGTGAAGCTAAATGCAAATGTAGACTATGAATGTTTTATGATTAATTCATATTTCGATCTTCTTACTTTTTCCAACCTTTCTGTCATACAAAGTTTTTTAAATATATAGTTCCCAATGGTAATCTCTGTCTGCGGTTGTCTATACATGCATGGACATGCGTTTTAGGCAAATTGCTGTTCGCTCGGCTGAATGACACCACAGTTATCTGAAATTTAGAACATGTGTCACGAAAGTGAAAATATAGGGCTCTCCAGTAACACATTTCTAAAATTTGTTTTAAAATAATTTATAACAAATAAATTGGTTTTCACGAATTTCGATTTTGTTAAAAAGTCCAAAATTGACTATATATTCGTGATTTTTTTATGTCTGATTAAGACAAAAGTATGTAAAATCAAAAACTGTAGGGCTGTCCATGTATGCTTTATTGACAACTTTGCAAAGTTTCATATTTATGTCAGATGCTTCTCGAGCGAACAGATTTGCTAACTGCCAAAAGTGTCCTCCTATCCTATTCCCTCTCAAAAGACAACACACGTGCATCTCTCTCTCTCTCTCGCTCTAAGTGTCTCTCCTATCCTATTCCCTCTCAAAAGACAACACACGTGCATCTCTCTCTCTCTCTCGATTACCCTTGTTAATCCACTATTTCTCGTAAGGATGAACACACCGGTTTTACTTTTACCCGATGTCACCCTTTTCGGGTGTTCGGACTAGCTAGATTATAGGGTATTGGGGAAATTAAGGGGGGGGGGGGGATATACGAAGAAACCCTTGGGAAAATCTTTAAGTCATGATCACCGGTGGCGGGAATCGAACCTGCGACCTCCCGCATCAGTTACACGTTACTTATCATGATCTACATCCGTCGGTTATCCTCCATACATCAATCAACCATAACGTGTTTCCCTCTCTCTCCCCAACTGAGGCACGTAGCCTACGCCTGCCGGGTGTCGGCTTCACACCGAGCCTGGCTACTTGGTGTAGCATGATGGCCCGCAGCCATCACTTTATTACCCTAGGAACTTTTTGTTTTCTTTCACTGGTGGACAGTCGGCTTTAAGTGGCTGCGCCCAGGTTCTCATTGTTCGACCACCTCGCGTCTCTCTGACTGGCATTGAACATAATTACTCCTATCGTAAACATCTTCGAATAAAAAATTAGATAACATTTTAATTAGAAACTTTTGTATTAATTATAATGGATGGATGACTCGAAGCAATCTTAATGCGACACCTCGGGTGTAGTCGGCCATCTTGTCTGTGACGTCAGATGACGACACCTCGGGTGTAGTCGGCCATCTTGTCTGTGACGTCAGATGACGACACCTCGGGTGTAGTCGGCCATCTTGTCTGTGACGTCACATCACATGTAATGACGGTTATTTGCGCCTACCTGATTTCCTTGACATCTGCCATTCGGTTCCTCTGCTCTCTGCTCTGTCGTTGTCGTGAGACGGAGCTCGAGGTCCGAGGGGTTTCTCAAATTCTCACATATACTGTCGGGTGCATGTATGATGCACAAACGTAGCCTTTTTCATTTGGATTAGGGGCGCGTCAACCGTTTTTTTTTATAGCCTAGGCCCTAGGGGATATGGGGAGGAGGGGCCCATTCTGGTCAGAACCAGACACAGGTAGGAGAAGGAAAGGGGGGTTCTCACGTCGCGGTCGTCATCGTCATTGTCATCGTCGTCGGGGAGGCCGTCAAGGGAAATGGATGGTCTCCCCGACGACGATTGCCAGAGCTCGCCTCTAGTTTCGGGGAGTAATATGCTCTACTCTTACTATCTGATGATGTTTGCGAGGTGGACTACGATTAGCAGGAAAATGGTCTGGGCCAATTCTCTCCCGGGCCCAGACGGGGGCAAACGTAAACGTAAACGTCCCCGGGATATTTTGCTCAAGAAACAGAAAGCACGAATGGAAGAAGAGTGTGACTGGTAAAACAAGTGGTTGTCATGCCTCTAGTATGTTTTTTTGGCAGGGGAAATCGATGCATTTTAGACCAGAATGAGCAGAATTTCAAATATAAGTTTTAGACAAATTTCAGATGGGGTGGATCAATATTTTATGTCCATGTTTTTACATGGACATAAAATATTGTACTTATCACATCACTGTCTTAGGCAAAGGATAAAATACCTATCAGAATACATGCAGTTCAGTTATAGATAATGTCCCTTTTTGGTTGCTGTTATGAAATGAACACACGAATTTAAGTTTCTTATAGACCTAATACTAAACGTAATAGTACATAGAACACGAGGTGGGATATCCCCCCCCCTCCCCCACTCTGCCACGCTTGGGGCTGGGAGCTGATTCCAAGAGTCTCTGGTTCGCTGCCCACGACGAACTATGAATGTGTTTCTCAAGGTTTTCTAGGGAAAACTATGCATGTGATCGAGACATCGAGGAAGTTTCCATTTGTTTGTGACAAAATACTGTAACTCTCGTCGCCATTTTACCTGGAAGAGCATTGACGAGAACTTGCGTGTACTTATCACAACGAAGCACGCTTATCTATGAAAGAGCTATGGTATTTAAGTTGCTTTATGTAACGTTAACATTAACTAGGAAAACGCTAAAGTCCCGCCGCGTTGATGGATGAGCTTTTTAAAGTTTTTAGTTTGCGTGGGATATCTTTACTTTAGCAAGTGCTTTGTTTTGTTGCCTACGCATTGTAGGTGATTGTTGTCAAGTTTCTATTGTTTCTTGTCAATTGGTATTATTTACCGTAAAAAACTTATATTAAAAGCTTTATTTCTATGGATTCTGGCTAACTTTTTCAACTTTTTCTTTCAAAAGGTACTACATCACCATAACATTAATGTCCATGTATAATATGAACGTTGTAGACCCACCCGTTTGGTCAGAATTGGCCCAAATGGCACGAAAATATCGCACAAAAAATCAAAAAACTTTTATTAAAAGCTTTATTTCTATAGATTCTGGCTAACTTTTTTAACTTTTTCTTTCAGAAAGCAACACATCACCATAATCTTAATGTCCATGTATAATATGAACGTTGTAGCCCCGCCCGTTTGGTCAGAATTGGCCCAAATGGCACGAAAATATCGCACAAAAATCGAAAAAAGTCGTAAAAGTACGATATTCACGAGAAATATTTCTTCGATTGTACCCAAAAACGTGGCAAGTCTAAGTTCAGAGATTTCGAAGGTCCTGTCAAATTTTCATCAAGATCGCATAATATGCCGTTTGCCCGGTAGAGAGCGAACAAACAGACAAAAAAAACAAACACAAAAAAACAAAAACAAACAAACAAAAAGAAAAAAACCCGAGCAGGGTATAGTAGTATCTATGCACCCGAGCTAAATTTTTTGGGGGGGTCAGTGAAATTGAAGTCTTCGCTTCACTCGCTACGCTCATCCAATAAGACAGAGTTTCTCACACTCACAGTGTGGATTATATAGTTTATTTTTAATATACTAGGAAAACGCTTAAGTCCCGCCGCGTTGTTGGATGAGCGTAATTGGTGCATTGAGCTGCCATGTGTTATGCGGATTTTCTGTTGTTCTGTGAAAAAATCATTACTAAGTTGAAGATTTTTTTTAAAATTAAATTAAATTAAATGAAAAATTAACTAATTTAATTTTTTTAATTAATCGTAATTTTAAAAAAGGGAAAAAATCGTAATATTGAAATTTTCATAAGAAATAATTATTCAATTGCGCACAAATTTTACACAAATATATGAATATATAAAATTAAGGTTCTGTGAAAAAATTATTACAATAGGATAAAGCATATAGGTTTATAAGTCAAAGAATTGTTTTAAAAAAGAAAAAAAAAAAACTGTAAAATTGCGATTTTCATGAGAAATAGTTTTTTGATTGCGCTCAAATTTCACACGAATACATAAATTCATAAAATTAAGGTTCTGTGAAAAAATAATTAAAATCGGACAAAGCATGTAGGTGTTAAAGCTGAAGAAATTTTTTAAAAATCGTAAAAAAATCGTTAAATTGTGATTTATATGAGAAATATTTGTTCGATTGCGCTCAAAACCGTGGAAGTTCTTTGTTCAGAGATTTCGAAGGCCTCCATAAAATTTCATCGCAATTGGAGTATCGGTTTAGCCGGAATCGTTTTTAACAGACACACAAAAATACAGAAAAAAGAAAAAAGAAAAAAAAAAACATTCCGGATTTTTTTCTCCAGAGTAGTGAAATGGAATCTTCGCTTCGCTCGCTACGCTCGCTACGCTCATCCAAAAAATATATTTTTGTTTTTTAGTAATCATGAGCAACAACTAGACTTGAAGCAATTCCTCGATTGCGCGTGTTTTAAGCCCTAATAAAACAACCAAACCAGCCTTGTATTATTATAACCAAGTCAGCTCATGTTACAAAATAATAGCAATGCTCGTACCCTTTACTTTGTCTGAGTCTACACATTTTATTTCAGTTGTGCTCTCCATTCAATCAGAGAACAATGAATTATGTGTGAAAAAAGGTAAACCACTTCACAATCATTTTTATTTTGCATAATAAATAATCAACAATAACCTGTTTGTTGTAGTACGTCAACACAGTATTTTTGTAGTGTCTCATTTAGGCCTATATATTTTTTTTTAAAAGGGTCGCCTAAAACCATTCCACCACATTCAACAACTTTTGGTAAGGAAGTTTCTGACAGTTATTTGCCCACGTTGTAAGTCAGTGGGAAGACTCTAAATTGTAGTAAATTCCGAAAAACTTATTTTTTATGGCAGTTGAGGGATGTTCTGGTAAAACAAGGCCACGTGCATAGAGTCTGGTGATCTTGGTTCGAGCCCCAGCCTTGTAATCACGCTCACAGACTGTTAAGTGGTTCAGCTGACCATGCAGACATGTTTTTCACCTGCGAGCCCGCTGAGAATGTCGTCGCATTCGCATCCTTGGTTTTACGAAAAACTCGTCATTATTTTCTCGACGTTGTTTCGCGAAAGCGTTGGTTATTTTTTGTTTTTCGTCCGTGGTGAGTTATATCTGCCGTTTCGGCGCCTGAATATTTATGTTTGCTCGTTCTTTTGATCTTGAGACGAGAGGAGACGAGTTTTATGGCTACTTTACTCAAAGCTTTATGCTTATTAATAAGTTGTATCTATTTCTATTTCTGTACCACTTTCGTACGTACGGTTCAGATGTTTAGAGTATTTTAGTTGCGGCAGACTTCGAAGTTCGAACACACGACTGCGATTACTGATTCGATCTATGGGTTCATTTCTTCCAATCTTTAACATTAGAAAAGTAAGACACAGGTGCTTAGGAAATCACGCGCAGATTCAACCGTCGCTGGGACTCGAACTCAAACTGCAGGAACTAGAAAAAGTACTTTCAATTTCAACACGATCATATTCAAGGCGGCATCAGTTATAAAAACTTAATCCTGAAACCCGCCTTTCAATTTAGTGTAGGTGTCTCTTGAAGCAGTAAGTATGGGTTTGAGCAGTCAGTATATAATAGGGATTGGTAACGGCGAACTCTGGTTAGCGGGAACCAGCAGGGCCGAATTTCGGGTGCAAATTAGACTTGATTATAGTTCGCAAATCGAATTGTACCCGGGGTCATAAGACGCAACGAAAGTGTCATTCCTCTTTCCAACATAAAGGATGACCACTCATTTGCTTTCATTATTTGCTTTGCTAATCCCCTTAACCATCAACTAAACTAGGGGTCCAAAAATGCACCGACGCTATATTTTTATCCCGGATAAAATTATTAAGAATACACAAAATTCGAGTCAAACAAAACGGGTATACACAAAATTGTGTATATTTCATTTTTATGTCATTACTTTCTCGTTTATAAACCTGCCAAACGATATATGATACCTGATTCCTCTAAAAGAGACCTATACAAACTTGAAAGAGTAAAGAGACAGGGTGTTATAATTGTTATTTGTGAAGTATACTCAAAGGGTGTCACTTACAATTACAAAACTGTCACGAATAAGTCTTCAAATTAGAAGATCGATTCACATTGTTGGCAGTATATCAACACAACAGAGCATGTGAGCTTTGTGAAACTCTATAGCGTTGCTCGCTATGTTGTGCTTGTAGGTTTGGTTGAGCTGTGGTGCTCAAGTCTTAAACCATCAAAACGTGCATCTTATCATACAGCTGTAAAAAGCTACCAAAACAACACTGTTATAACGTCTATTTTTATCAAACCAGCTCTCCATGCTAACTTGCTCTGAGGCAGCAATTTTGAGTGCCTGTCTGGGGTAGTTAAATTTTATGTAAATTTATCATTACTGCTCGGGGTCGTTGTAGTGTTTTTCCAGCGTGTCGACTTTGGTTAGCATTCTATGCTATGAATTATAATAGCCAACCTATTAGGTATATCGGACCTCTTAAGGCAGGCTATATAATTGTTTTTTTTTTAAACATATAATGAACCTGAAAAGTGTATTACTTGATTTTTGTTTGTATCACAAAATAAGATTTCAAATATAACGACAGTGCGTTCCGTCGAGACTGGCAATCCTGACGTACTGAAGTTTTTTCCGAGGATTCCCTCAGTCGTTAAGGAATGGCCTATGTCGCGCATGTTTAAGGGGGCAGGAATGGCCTATGTCGCGCATGTTAAATTGCCTAAATTCCGGTACCATTTACTCCCAGGCATTTAGTCTTAGAGACTAAATTTTTCCCCTTCTAGATTAGCCTGTTACCTAGAAACTGTGTGTGGGGATTTTTGAATTTTGAAAATCTGTGGTTACCAGATTTTAAAAAAAAATTATCAAAAATATCCCAGAAAATTGACATTTTTCAAAACAATTTATGGATTAAAATTGGATGATGCTTTTTTCAAAATTCCCCACACACAGTTTCTTTAAAACACAATAAAGAATTAGTCCTGAAAATTACAAGGCTATAGCTTCAAAACTGCCTAACTTATAAGTACCGTAGTTTAAGAAAGTATAGTTTTGAGTAAACGGGTGTTAAAGTTAATATATAAGGTGTAGTTCATGTGCAGTAATTACATTTCCGGTTCCATTTTTTCGGAGGGTATTCAACTTAAGAGATTTGATTTTTATTTTTGGATGAGCGTAGCGAGCGAAGCGAGTGAGCGAAGACTTCAATTTCACTGACCCCCCAAAAAATTTAGCTCGGGTGTTTTTAATTTTTTTTTGTTTTTTTTGTTTTTTGTTTGTTTTTCCGTCTGTTTGTTCGCTCTCTACCGGGCAAACGGCATATGCGATCTTGATGAAAATTTGACACGACCTTCGTTTTCTCTGAACTTAGACTTGCTACATTTTTGGGTACAATCGAAGAAATATTTCTCATGAATATCGTACTTTTACGATTTTTTTTCGATTTTTAGTGCGATATTTTCGTGCCATTTGGCCAATTCTGACCAAACGGGTGGGGCTACAACGTTCATACGTCACATGGACAAAAAGGGAAGGGCGATGTATTGCTTTCTAAAAGAAAAAGTTGAAAAAGTTAGCCAGAATCGAGAGAAATAAAGCTTTTAATATACGTTTTTTGACTTTTTGTGCGATATTTTCGTGCCATTTGGGCCAATTCTGACCAAACGGGTGGGGCTACAACGTTCATATTATACATGGACATTAAGGTTATATGGTTATGTAGTACCTTTTGAAAGAAAAAGTGGGAAAATTTAGCCAGAATCCATAGAAATAAAGCTTTTAATACAAGTTTTTTACGGTAAATAATACCAATTGACAAGAAACAAAAGAAACTTGACAACATTCACCTTCGATGCGTAGGCAGCAAAACAAAGCACTTGCAAAAGTAAAGATATCCCACGCAAACTAAAACCTTTAAAAAGCTCATCCATCAACGCGGCGGGACTTTAGCGTTTTCCTAGTATTCAGCACATTGGAGTTTTTGCTAACAATTGTTTGTTTTTTTAAACTTGTTTTTGGATGAGCGTAGCGAGCGAAGCGAAAACTTCAATTTCACTGACCCCTCAAAACATTTAGCTCCAATGTTTTTTTTTGTTTTTTTTTTGTTTGTTTGTTTGTTTGTTTTTCTGTCTGTTTGTTCGCACGATTCCGGGCAAACGGCATATGCGATCTTGATGAAATTTTGAGGGGACCTTCGAAATCTTTGAACTTAGACGTGCCACGTTTTTGGGTACAATCGAAGAAATATTTCTCATGAATATCGTACTTTTACGATTTTTTTCGATTTTTAGTGCGATATTTTCGTGACATTTTCCCCGATCTGAAAAAACGGGTGGGGCTACAACGTTCATATTATACATGGACATTAAGGTTATGGTGATGTAGTACCTTTTGAAAGAAAAAGTTGAAAAAGTTAGCCAGAATCCATAGAAATAAAGTTTTAAAATGATTTTTTTGAGGTTATAATAACAATTAACAAGTAACAATAGAAACTTGACAACAATCACCTACAATGCATTCACAAATCACTTGCAAAGGAAAAGTGGTCTCACGCAAACTAAAATCTTACAAAAACGCTCATCCATCAACGCGGCGGGACTTTAGCGTTTTCCTAGTTTTATATACATTCATTTTTGAGTCGTTAATATACGATGGTTGTCATAGCAACATAAATTAATTAAATTTTTGCAAAAAAAAAACAAAAACTATTTATTATTTTTTTTAAATTTAATTGTTGAATGAGCGAAGCAAAGACTTCAATTTCACTGACCCCTCAAAACATTTAGCTCCTATATGTTTTTTTGTTTGTTTGTTTGTTTTTTCGTTTTTGTGTCTGTTTGTTCGCACGATTCCGGGCAAACGACATAATATGCGATCTCGATGAAAATTGGAGGGGACCTTCGAAATCTCTGAACTTAGACGTGCCACGTTTTTGGGTACGATCGAAGAAATATTTCTCGTGAATATCGTACTTTTACGATTTTTTTCGATTTTTTGTGCGATATTTTCGTGACATTTGGGCCGATTCTGACCAAACGGGTGGGGCTACAACGTTCATATTTTACATGTACATTAAGGTAATGGTTATGTATTGCTTTTTGAAAGAAAAAGTTGAAAAAATTAGCCAGAATCCATAGAATAAAGGTTTTAATATGAGTTTTTTGAGGTTTATAATAACAATTAAGTAACGAGTAACAATAGAAACTTGACAACAATCACCTACAATGCATTCACAAAGCACTTGCAAAGGAAAAGTGGTCCCACGCAAACTAAAACCTTACAAAAAAGCTCATCCATCAACGCGGCGGGACTTTAGCGTTTTCCTAGTGATTAATAATATAACACATTCAACCGAAAAAATCAACTTTGACAAAAAGTTTAATTCCTGCTTCCCTTAATTTCACAATCATATCCGCAATAATTGGATGAGCGAAGCGAAGACTTCAATTTCACCGACCCCCCAAAAAATTTAGCTCGGGTGTTTTTTTGTTTTTTGTTTGTTTTTCTGTCTGTTTGTTCGCTCTCTACCGGGCAAACGGCATATGCGATCTTGATGAAAATTTGACAGGACCTTCGAAATCTCTAAACTTAGACTTGCTACGTTTTTGGGTACAATCTAAGAAATATTTCTCATGAATATCGTACTTTTACGAATATCGTACTTTTACGATTTTTTTCGATTTTTAGTGCGATATTTTCGTGACATTTGGGCCGATTCTGACCATACGGGTGGGGCTACAACGTTAATATTTCATATGGACATTAAGGTAAATGGTGATGTATTGCTTTCTGAAAGAAAAAGTTGAAAAAGTTAGCCAGAATCTAAAGAAATAAAGCTTTTAATATAAGTTTTTTTTATTTTTGTGCGATATTTTCGTGCCATTTGGGCCAATTCTGAACAAACGGGTGGGCCTACAACGTTCATATTATACATGGACATTAAAGTTATGGTGATTTAGTACCTTTTGAAAGAAAAAGTTGAAAAGTTAGCCAGAATCCATAGAAATAAAGCTTTTAATATAAGTTTTTTACGGTAAATAATACCAATTGACAAGAAACAATAGAAACTTGACAACAATCACCTACAATGCGTAGGCAGCAAAACAAAGCACTTGCAAAAGTAAAGATATCCCACGCAAACTAAAAACTTTAAAAAGCTCATCCATCAACGCGGCGGGACTTTAGCGTTTTCCTAGTCCTAGTTATGCGCATGAAGAGGGGCATGAATTTCACCGGCCTGCCCAAGACTTCCCACGAAAAACTATTATTGGATGAGCGAAGCGAAGACTTCAATTTCACCGACCCCCCAAAAAATTTAGCTCGGGTGTTTTTTTGTTTGTTAGTTGTTTGTTTGTTTGTTAGTTTGTTTGTTTGTTTTTTTGTTTGTTTTTGTTTTTCTGTCTGTTTGTTCGCTCTCTACCGGGCAAACGGCATATGCGATCTTGATGAAAATTTGACAGGACCTTCGAAATCTCTGAACTTAGACTTGCTACGTTTTCGGGTACAATCAAAGAAATATTTCTCATGAATATCGTACTTTTACGATTTTTTTCGATTTTTAGTGCGATATTTTCGTGACATTTGGGCCAATTCTGACCAAACGGGTGGGGCTACAACGTTCATATTATACATGGACATTAAGGTTATGGTGATGTAGTACATTTTGAAAGAAAAAAATGATAAAGTTAGCCAGATTCTATAGAAATAAAGCTTTTAATAACATAAGTTTTTTTGATTTTTGTGCGATATAATTATATATAATTGTGACCGAACGGGTGGGGCTACAACGTTCCTATTATACATGGAAATTAAGGTTATGTTAATGTAGTACCTTTTGAAAGAAAGAGTTGAAAAAGTTACCCAGAATCCATAGAAATAAAGCTTTTAATATAAATTTTTTTATTTTTTGTGTGATATTTTGTGCCATTTGGGCCAATTGTGACCGAACGGGTGGGGCTACAACGTTCATATTATACATGGACATTAAGGTTATGGTGAAAGAAAAAGTTGAAAAATTTAGCCAGAATCCATAGAAATAAAGCTTTTAATATAAGTTTTTTACGGTAAATAATACCAATTGACAAGTAACAATAGAAACTTGACAACAATCACCTACAATGCGTAGGCAGCAAAACAAAGCACTTGCAAAAGTAAAGATATCCCACGCAAACTAAAAACTTAAAAAAGCTCATCCATCAACGCGGCGGGACTTTAGCATTTCCCTAGTATTATACAACTTGGGTAGGTGTTATTCAAGTTTTTATATGGTATTACTAGTACTAAATGCGAGATGGGAGTACGAACTGTTTGCACCACCTATAGAAGTAGCTCCTGGAGTAGCACGAGACTCTTATCCGGGAGGTCTCGGTTCTATCCCAGGCACCGGCAGTGCTGACTGAAGGGTGTTTCCAAGGATTCCCTCAAGGTCAAACAAACTACGAATGCTGGGGTTGAGTCCTGTAACCAGTGTTGAATTCAGGCATACCCTGGGGAGGGCAGTGCCCTCCCCAGGACTGATCAGTGCCCCCCCCCCCCCCCGTCCCACTCAATACCCACTATTATCAGAAATGTATTAACAATTTATTATTGCATATATTCATATTTTTGCTAAGGAGGATGCGGGATTATTTGGAGATAAAAGTAAAAAATTCACATCTATTTTCATATTTTGATTCAGTCAAAAAGTTTAAAACACCAAAATACGTGAAAATGTTATGATTCTTCCACAACTCTTGGAAACTCGCTGAGTAAGGGACGACATTAATCTCTAAATTAATAATAATTCAAATTACGACTAATTTAATACATATACCTGACAAACGAAAAATCACTGGTGATCTGAGCCTAATTCCAGAATAAATTAGGGTCCCCACAAAAATAAGGACACCAGAAAACTGAGCTAAAAACCCCAGATTTTCCAGAACATCTTACCACCATACATTATAGTAGTACTTGGTGTGCGCCCACTCCAATTAGTCGAGTGCCCTCCCCAGGGAAAATGTCTGAATTCAACACTGCCTGTAACTATGTCGTGGTTCAGATATTATTTTCAATTATTCTCACACATGCCATGCCATCATTGTTCTATAAGTTAGTCATCTGGACAAGTGACAAGTTGTCATTGGATAGGATTCCCACGAAACCAAAATCTTTCTTGTTTTATTTACTTATCTTATCTCACTCTTTTTTCTCTGATTACCCACAAAATATTTATTTGAGATAACTTGACTGGAGAAAAGCATTATGTTTATTATTATGTTTATTATATTATCCTGTAACTTAAAACACCTAACATGTACGTGTGTACGATTAGTTTTAGCACAGTACATTATCTGTGGTTTTAGCTTACAGCTTGATGAGACTAGAATGAGCACACACCGCGGCATCAGCTTGAAATAGATATCGGCGATTATTGTGTTAATACTTTGTGGTCATTGTGGGCGGAGTCAATGAGAACATAATCAAATCTATTCAATTCCTTTCAATCAGTCACGGCACATTTCACATTCAATGGATCGTGAAGTTTAGAATCTATAAACCACAGATCAAGTGGACTACAGTTTCACGAGGCGGGGGAGCGGAGCATGAGCGCTGGTTTACCGTGCCTACTTTACTATGATGGACGCGTTTATAACGTGTTTTTAATGGATCATAAATAAGCATTTCTTGGGGTAATTATTCCAGTTTCGGTGACGCACCCAGGGTTTTATCCTGAGGGCTACGAATGAAAGCCAGGTGCATAGGTACTTGTCAGAGTTACTTCCTACACACAAGGAGTAGTCGGAGATTTTAAATATATAAAATACAAATTAAAATTGGGCGTCATTTTTGTTATAACAAGCTCGTGTAAGGTGCTCAAAAGAGGGAGCAAAGCTAACTAATCTAACAATTTTAAAAAATTTGCCTTGAGTCGATTTTTTGTTAGCAGCGCCGGGTTTCCTTGAGCTTAACATTAAAATATGTTCGGCGCTAGTTATCGCATTCAGTAATGTGCTTCAAACGAGTTACCGAAAACATTATTTAAGTATAGGCCTATAATCCTAGTTGAGTTGAAAAATAATTCGCATATATAAGTCGGACGCCGTGTTCGGTTTTTACTTTTTTATCTTGAGACAAGATGACACAGACGTTGGACGGACGGACAGAAAAGTGATGCTTATATGTTTTTTTTAAACAACACATTCTTAGGGTTCGGCACTACGGGTCGCTGAAACGCTAAAATTCCTTATTTGCTTATAGACCTTCTTTTCTCAGTTGCTCATTTCCACGTGTGCTTTAGGTTTCAGCACTCCCTAGTAGAAATATTTGGTTGCCAAATAATTGCCAAGTAGTCACCAACAGGTCACCAACTAGTTCACCAAGTGATCTCCAAGTGATCGCCAACAGGTCGCCAACAGGTCGATTTTGTGTCAAAATACTGCATTGCAAAGTTGGTGACTCGTTGGCTGCCTTTTGGTGAACGCTTGGCTGTCATATATTCAGTTGAAATTTCGGTGGCGACCCTTGGTAACCACTTGGCGATCAAAAACAAGCCTTGGTGATCTGTTGGTGACCACTTGGCAACCATTTGGCAACCAAATATTTTTACGTCATGATTGTGTGACAAAGATGTTGCAAAACATGTTTGTTGTCAAACAATGAGAGTTCGGGTCCGGGCGGTGACTTCCCCACCCTAAAGAGCAAGTTTCATAAACCCGGCACCTCCACCAACAAGGAGAATACAACGCTAATATAAGCTCATTTGGAATCCTCTTTTGTAAATAAGTTTTTTAACTGAATAAGATAGACGTTAAATAAAAAAATAAAAATACCATAACTTAGTGCAGATGTCATCCTCATCCGGTGGCCCTGCATCCAGGTTAGGTTCCCGAGGACGTATGAGGGTGGCAAGGACACCCCGCTCGCCCCTATATTACCCAGCCTCCAACTGTTACATATGTCAGGTTATGCTACCTTCTTCTTCCCTGGACGGTGCAGGACGGGAACAACAACCTAGAGCGCTCGCCGTCTTGTATACCAAGTACCATTTCATTAACATTAATTATGCTAATAAGGTTCCTTGTGTCAGTGATCTAGCCAGCAATCTCGATCTTTGTACGTAACACATCTGCCATCGTTGCTAATGGTACGGTACGGGTAGATTACTACTATCAGGCAGAGACACATTTGATTACAGAGGGGGAAGGAAACAACAGCTGTAATTACTGGAAGTTGTGTGAAGAGGGTTTATAATAAGGTCCTGCGGTGGTGAATGGGGTCATGATGATGATAGGACATATTGGACTTGGACTCTCTGGTTATAGGACATTCGTCGTACAATAAACACAAGGTCCACTTACACTCATGAGTGACATCCTATATAGCTCATCCTTCAAGTTCATCCCTGCATAATATTATGCTGTTTGACTAGTTGATGATGTCCAACCATGGTCCAATAACGACGACAAGGAAAGGACAAAGATGACGGTGACGTTGACAATAATAACAACAACAGCGACGACGACGACGACGACGACGACGACGATAGCAAAAATCACATTATCTCACGTTATTTCGCTATAGAAAAGGGGTGATCACTGACACTGACCTGACCATAACCTATATATATGAGACTATTTTATCAATTTTAGGGCTGAAGGCACCGAGCGTTCATACAACTAGCGCAGTGAGTGGACAAATCTGGAACAAACTGTGTGAAGATTTGGCAATCACCCATGCTTTCCCATTGCCGTTATTAATCGTACTAGTTGCAATGGATATTGAAAGTCATGCAAAAACATCAAGAAATTCGTTCTGTGTCGTCGGCTGTACTAATCTTGTAGCCAAGACAGAACATTATGTCATATTTTATACTTTTTTCGGCCCCGATTCTAAAACTTGAGACAGATTTGATTCGTAGGGTACGTTTTGTTTGGTAATCGATCCAGTTGTGATTGGCCAAGGTCGTAAGGAATGCGATTATTTCGTTTGTCGAAATTTGTTTATATTTTATTAGAGCAAATGGCGGGAGATAGGCCCTAGCCTAGGCGTTAACACAACCGGATTATTCACTCTCGTCGTTGAACGTCGTTGAAACCACTTTCGTTGAATTCCAATCACTGTGATTTCAAAATACATTTTTAGCATTTTATGTTTTAACTACGATTTAATATAGAATCGTTATTAGTTAAGCCTACTCGTGGGTTACCCAACGTTTTCCCGTCCAGTAGTATATAGACTCAGTTTTTAAATTACTTGAAATAATTGATGAGTATATTAACTAACGATAGGCATGCTATTAATGACCAGCTCTATAAAAGTGGTTAAACTTGTCTATTAATTGAAGTTGTGTCGCGGTTGAAAACGTTAAACGTTTCCCAAGGACCAGCCAAGTAAAAAGGCTTGGCTTGGGTTGGGACGGGATGGGAAAACAAAATATAAGAATGTTTTAAGAGTGGTTGTTGTTGTTGTTGTTGTTGTTGTTGTTGTTGTTGTTGTTGTTGTTGTTATCTTCGTCATCATCGTAATTTTGTTATTGTTCTGTGATTATCGCAAAGTCGTCGACTCGTCGTTGTCAATGTTGTTGTTGCTGTCGTCGTCGTGGATGTAGCATTTCTCCCTAAGCCCAGATAAAACCGTGAGTGTGTAGTCGTCGTTTAGAGAGAAATTCTACATCGACGACGACGACGTCGTCGTGTTTTTATTGTTCTGTGATTAGATAGCACAAGCTTCTGACTCGTCGTGTACAATTGTTGCTTTCGTCATCGTCATCAGTCGTCGTCGTCGTCGTCGTCGTCGTCGTCGTCATCGTCGTCGTCATCGTCCGTCGTCGTCGCCGTCGTCGTCGTCGTCCCGTCGTCGTCCGTCCGTCGTCGTCGTCCCATGTACATTTCTACCTAAACGCAGACAAAACCGTGAGTGTGTAGTCGTCGTTTAGAGAGAAATTCTACATCGACGACGACGACGTCGTCGTTGTTGTTGTTGTTGTTGTTGTTGTTGTTGTTGTTATTGTTCTGTGATTATAGATAGCAAAGTTTTTGACTCGTCGTTGTCAATTGTTGCTGTCGTCTCGTCTCGTCGTCGTCGTCGTCGATGTAGCATTTCTACCTAATTCAGACAAAACCGCGAGTGAGTAGTTTTTAGGGTTTGCATAGTAGACTGTCACGATGCCACGAGATGCTGTTTCATCTCCAACCGAATGATGTCGTTGATGTTAAACAATTAATTAAAATAAGTTATCTTAGGTGACAAATAGTTATCGGGACAACATTGTAATCTGGTCCTTGGTAGCCCTCATCCTCCTGCCACATTACAAGCGTCCTCCGTCTGTTGTGGCCGATATTATACCTTTAATAGAACGCAGTTTAGATGATGTACACGTTCCCTTAGAGGCAACACAGTTTAACTAATGAATATAGCACTGAACAATACAATTATCTTAATACATTCATCTCCCGGCACGTCTACGTCCACGTCCGAGCACGGCGGCGAGGAGGCGAGGAGGCGGCCTACGATACCTCAAGGTCAACGCTTTTTCCATCGCTTTCGGCATTTTAAAACTCACAAAGTAAAAAGAGATAAAAAGTAGTTATGATAATACGCTATAATTATGACACGGACAGCGCGAAGAGGCAAGTAATTGCAAAGGCAAGTGGTCTGGCTTTATAAGCGCGATAAATTATACTCTCAGACTATGAAACATGGGATTGAAATAATGTATTGAATCCTCTCGGTTTAATTGGAGTGAGTGTGCGACGTGTAATGCACGGACGGATGGACGGACGGACGGATGATAAGTTATCGGAGGAGATCGAGATGGTTTGATTTACTGCGATGGGAGAGGAGTGGGCGGGTGGGGCTGCCTGGTTGTAGCCCTGGCTGAGACGCTCCGGCCCTCGAGGGAGAGTCAGATGAGGAGAAGAACGTGTTCCATGCTAAGGAACAATAAAACTGTAATATGATGCTGTAGCATTGTAGGCTACTGTTGGAAAACTATCCTGAAACAGTACTGATGATGCTAGTAGAATTATTTGCACCCAGGGGCGTAGCCAGGGTTTTGATTCGGGGGTGGGGGTGAATGTCAGCGTTTATATTAAGAAATTTTTGGAACTGCCCACGAAACTATCATTTCGAGAAAAGTACGCATCCTGGTACAATGGGGGGTCTGGGGCATGCACCCTAGCTAGTGCGTGTCTGGGGCTCATAGCCCCAGAATTTGCTTTTTTTTAACATTGCAAATAGTGACATTTTACTTGTTTTTAGAGTGCTTTTGCCGATAATTTATAAAATTGTGAAGATACACATTATTGTCAGTTTACAAAATCTTGCCATATGCGGCTTGACGGATCAAAAGGAATATCCTGGCGGAGTTTCGGTGACCTATTCGTTGAGATTCTCCACAACTCCTCCAGGAAATACAGAGAAGCTCGATGTGTTTTTTTAAAAACATATCTTAGATTTTTTGTCAATATTTCCCAAAAGTATATGAAAAAGAAAATGATAAACAAGGTTGGTGAAAAAGTTTTTAAAAAATGGCGGAATTGTTACGATTCTCTTAGGAGGTTGACTGAAACAGACACATGATGCAAATACAAAATGTATGTTACGCCGAAAAGATAGGAAAAACAACTAAACTATAAAACTCTGACAACACATGTCTTTTATAGTACACGTTTGGACCAAAGTAAGTTGTGTACATATTGCTGATGATTGTTGTTACATACTTATGAACGTTTCTACAGCCCAGATTGGCATGAGAGTATAGCCCTAGAACATAACACGACCTCAGTGATAGTGGTCCATGCTTGGTTACTCCTGTCTGCAGTTGCACACCGCATATTTGTCCAAAATTATCGTCAACTTATGCGCGAGTGGAGCATGAAAATGTATTCACCATCTCAAAGCTCACGGGCTTTTAATTTTCTCCGTGATTCTTTTCTAAAGATCAGAATTCGCGCGACTATCGTAAAAAAAAAAACTATTCGATTTGCGATTCCTTTGTCGTGCGTTGCGTTCTTTGTTGTGCAGCCAACTTTTTAAAGGAATTTATTCAACGCTAATGTGCTGACTCACTCTCCTATGTGGTACTTGAAACGCAATAAAAAAGACTCAACAAAACATTCTACGACCATGTTTATTGATGCTGTAAGTAATAGCAGTGGCTTCATATTATGTGCGTTTATCTTCATTACCTGTACTTAAACAAAGTGAGTTGGGAAACGACAATTAAACTATAGTGTCATTTACTTCCCCCCCCCCTCCCCCGTTTGGGCCCGGGGGGTACAATTTGGCCCAGAGCATGGCTCTGCTAATCGTAAATAGCGAGGAAAGAGGTAAAGTCCATCTAGAAAATATAACCTTGTAATTAGTGGAGCATTTAACTCCCCAAAACTAGAAGCGAGCTCTGGCAGTTGTCGTCGGGGAACCACCTCCCTCTCCTACTATCGATGACCTCCCCGACGACGACGACGACGACGACGACAAAGACCATTACGGGTTACGACTATACGACGTGAGAAACCCCTCTTTCCTACCCCTTACCCGTGGCTGGTTCTGACCAGCATGGGCCTTTCCTCCCGACATCCCCTAGGCTATAGAGTGTCGCATTACGGTATTATCGACCGCACGGTTGAATTTTTTTTTTTTAATTTCAATTTAATTAATTATTTGGGTTTATTTTCTATTTGGGTCACGTATAGCAGGCATTTATTTCATGATATTATTAAATACAATACTGAAATCAAAAAATCCTATTCGATCGTGGCAAGCAAGCGGCAAACGAGGATGACAAAGCTCAATTAAATATGATCAAATCTCTGTAGTTCTCTATCGCTACCTTATTGACGAGGAAGAGTTGAGCTGCAAATGGTACATATGTTATCATAAAAGTAAATAACTAAGAACATATTTGATTGATGATAAAATACTGCGCAGTTTGGCCAGACACAAGGTACCCGACGACAACCGCCAGAGCTCGCCTCTAGTTTCGTGGAGTAATTATATCTATTATGCGGTTCTGCATTATTTAGCGTGGAATTATAGGTGAGGTCTCACATGCTGAAACCGTCCGGCTAAACGACTTCGTTCTAAGTTACGACACATGGATATAAAAGTTTGTAATATTAGTGGGGCTGGCCAGACAGACCTGAATGGAATCTCTTACGTGCAGGATGCAACTTCTCATTTTCATATTTCTAATTTATCCCCACTAAACTAGAGAGCTGAGTCGTAAACAATAATAGGTATGTCCAACGTTCCAAATTATGCTCGCACGCCGCACAAATTTAAATGGAGTTGACATCGGATTGTGTAAGGCAAAAGTTCACTGCATGGTCGAGTCTATAATATTCTGCGTTGCGTATATGTTGAATGACGTTATCCTCTCTCAACGATTTTTTTTTTATCCTCACACATTGAACTTAATGTTTAGCTACACCAGGAGAATGTACTGGTCAATAATTAATTTTTTAATTCATTTAATAATATGGTTATGCATGACAGTATAGTTTGGAATGATTTTAGTCACTTCGCAAATAAATTAATCAACAACAATGGCACCCAGGTGCTCTAAGCCTCCCGCACTCACAAAGTTAGCACCACCAATCTCTTCCTTCGGTACCTCTGGTTCAATATGTATTCTTTTCTACCCCTTGGTTTCTTGGTTACATCCGCCATCTCGAGTACCCTCGTCTCATCTCCATTAGGCCAGGGCAGGTCATACTTAGAGGTCAGGTCAGCACAACATCTGGCCAGTCTAGCAGCTACCGCCACATCTCAACCTCCTTGTACAAGGTGGATTTTGTTTCAAGAATGTTCAAACCCCGGGAGATGTTTAATGATCGTCGTCTTCTTCCTCTTCTTCTCTCTTGGTGGTAGAGTGACCCGTTGTGAGGGCGGCCAGCCTCCATCAGACAGATCGCACAGTTGACGACTTCCAAAAGTAATTTGAGCCCATGCGTTTATTTATATTATGATGAAGTGCTTCTACGCATTTAAATTATTTTGCCCGGTGCAAAAAAACATCAAACCCGATTGCAAGTGCTGACTGCCTAGCTTCAGGTTCGCACACGCTGGTTTCTTGTCTCATCATGTTATTATGCTTTCATACCTCGGGATTGGCTCGAGACAGCTGTCCATTCTTTCCCCTTCTCTGCACCTTGTCCTTGCAATTTGTACAGTCCAGACGATCTTTTGTTCTGTGAATTCCTATCTCGTATGGTCGTTCTCTACGGGGCTTCTTTTCAATTACATCATTTTTTATTATTATTTTCAATAAATTTGGTGAAACTATTCATTAGTAATCATTAATTAACTATTCCGACACAATACATGACATCGTGAGGCTATTTTAGTCTAGCATTATTTTATGCAACTTAGCAACAATCAATGATAAATATCATTTTTTTATAATATTATTATTATTTATTTCAACAAATCAAAATGTTGAAGAAAAATCAAGCATACCCCATAGCAGATGCCTGATTCCCTTCATTACAACTAAATAAAAATACGATACAATTATTCAATAAACAAACAAAATGATGTAGTATCCAAATATGGTTGGTACTTTCCACTTGCAGCTATGTAATACAAATCAGAAACTGAAATATAGACAGGAATGAAAAAGTATAAACTGTTAAATTATATGAAAATAGTTTCTAGATATTAAACACCTATTGTAGGCTAGATAAGCAGTCTTCAATACCTCCGCACAGGCGCGAGCGTAGCAAATTGAAGCGTCAATCGGCCCAATTCAAGATAGCGATTTGACGTTTTAATTTATGCTTTTTTAATGCAATAAAGTATTTTACTGGATTGTTTGATATGGTTTTAGCTTGTGTAGCATGGTATTGAACAAACAGAAACAATACGAAGTTATTGCATAAGGGAATGTAGTAATCATTTGGTGTTACTGGCTAGAATGCTCACCTGCCAACCTGGCGGCAATCTTGAGAACTATTTTGGCCACAAATCGCTCCCATTTACTTAACATGCAAACTGGAATTCCAAGATGGCTTCTAATTGTCACGAAGTGGACCACTGACTGCTAATCTAGCCTACAATAGGTGTTCAATATCTATGGTTTCTACAAAACATATTCAAACTTCAATAATGAAATTCCATATACCCTTTTAAAGCAGAAAATAGTAAAATACACTGTCATATTTGTGAAATTGATTAGTTTAAAAATGGAAACTTCCATTACGATTTAAAACTTTAAAATGCCACCACCTATTTTAGTCAACCTCCCTTCTCATTTCTTATTTCAGTACTTCCAAAGCGTTTAAAACAATCTTACAGGTGCCAGGAAGGAAGTAATGCAAGACCCTCTTGTTTTCTCTTCGATATGTCCACGATTCACTTTCCCATCCCACCCATATAAGGCAATGCGAATACGCTTCATCTATCAAGCCTCTCCCTAATTTGCCTCATTCTCTCATTCTCAAGATATTTCCCGTGCTGTTCTGTTCTTGTTCCTTCCTCTTCTCAGCGGTGAAACTGGTAACCTCGCAGCTAAGCTAATACCTGTTAAAAGGTTTTATATGTTGGCCTACGTAACATGGGCCAGATTTAAAACCTTGAGTAGGTACCGGTAAAATATTTGTATTGGTGTCTGTGGAAGCAGCATTCGACGTTTCGGATGTTAGCAAGAAGCTAAAACTTATTCATTCTAGATAGATACCTGGATTCAAAAACGAATCGCAAGGTTCATATGGGTACTTATATTAAATATAAATTTTATTTCTACTGATTTCCTTTCTGCAATATAAACTTAATGCTTGTGTTCCTATAGGTATTTATTTTCTATTGACAGCAGTTCTGCAATAAATTATTATTGGTAATGATTCAAGTCCTCCTTTACATAATATATTATATAGGTTTTTATTATGAAATTTGAAAACATATATTTGTCTTACCTTAATCTATGAGCCAGTGTAGCACATGTTTGTTATAGGGCCTTGCTCTACTCTTGCCACACAATGTGTTGTTTACTGTAAATTCAATATGTTTGAAAGATGAATAACATTATATATAAATCCATAGTAAAATCTCACTTTTTATCTTATGGTGTTGAAAGACTCGTGGAAAACAAATTGATTTTCAACTCCACTCAATAAAATGAGTGTGTTTTTGTTGTGAAATTGAAATTGCCTTGTGTAAATGTTTTCGCAAGTCATTTCAAAAAGGCTAATGCATGCAGTTTTTTGTTGTTTCTCAATTGTTGTATTTAAATCAATATCGTTTATTTTACGGGCGTATTTAAAATGAACACAATGTGTGTTCACATCCACATACTCACTTCACGGTTCACATTTTTTTAGTGATAAAAAATTACAAGTTTCAAATTCTCGGAAAGCAAACAATTCAGTTCACACGACACGGATCGGAGATTTGTCACGGTTTTGTGCTCGTATTGTAATCATTGTGTGGAACTACGGCCGCGTACAGTACGTGCATCTCAGGTATGATACCTATAAGTAGGTATATGCACAGCAAAGTGAAGTAGGCCTACAATATTCTTGATTTTTATTATTTGTTTTTTTAAATCGTGTTATAAAATGTCTATTCTTCTCATACAAGGATTTTAAGCATAAGCCCTCTTTGAGGACATTATTAGTGAATGATAGCTAATTGTCGTAAAAGTTTGACTGGGTATCGAACCCAGAACCTACGGCTTTTCGAACCGATGTTCTACCAACTGAGCTATATCGCGGCCTATAAGACAAAGTTTTTATGTTATAAATCAAACAGAAGACTGCCATTGTTGCTGTTATTACTGAAAAAATAACTTGTTTTCTTAAGCCGGGGGTTCTGGGTTCGATCCACAATCGAGGTAAACTTTTACAATTGCTATCATTTACTAACATTATTATATAACAATCTCAGGCACGGAAGTATATCCAAGAGAGAGCGACTAAGAAGCTTATTCAAAACTGAACGATATTGGTGGAGGTGCCGGGTTTCAGAGGGATATAAAACTAATAATGCTTTGTTCGTAAATAAGAAAAGTATGGAACTCGTTGTTGGTGGAGGTGCCGGGTATTTTTATGCCTCTAGTTCCTCCTCCTGATCCATACATTCAGTAACATTGTGTTTCATCCTAGTTGAAGAGCAATGACAGCAAAACATGCATTTCAATCGGAGTCTTGTTCGTTTTTTTTATCGTGAGACGTGAGACACAGACAGAGGACAGACGGACAGGAGTTTTATTTCATTAGGAACGAGAATGTTCATAATAAAGTCAACAAAAATAGAAAATATATCGTCAGTAAATCGACCTTAAGATAATGTATATTTGTGCTTTGATTGAGTCTCACACAATTTTCAAATTAATTTAATTTTTTTACATTCTCTGAAATGATGTAGATGTGAAAAATATTGAACAAAATTTAATCACACCAAAAACGTATTTTGCACTCGGTTAATCTAGTGGACAGCCCTGGATTCTAAGCCTTACCAGTAACAGCTGTGAATTGAATGTGTTGCTGTGGACAGCCCTGGCTGTATGAAGCAGCTTAGGATTCGTATTCTGATGCACGCAGTCGCTGTGGACAGCCCTGGCTCTAAGCCCTATACCAGCTGTGCACGCAGATCTGACTCCACCCAAACCCGACACGATTTAGCCCAGCTCGATGAAGGGTTGACTAATGATGCAATCTCGATCGCATCTAATCCTTGAAATGAAACCTAATCCTAGAACCTTATCCATGCTTGTCTTAGTGGGTGGCTGGAAGTTAGAAGCAAGACCATTGACGTCGCGATAGCCCTTCATGCGTGTGCCTTAGAATCTTAGTCGAAGCGAGTCCATGGTATGGTTATTGCTATTTCATTGCGTTTTTTTTTTCGAAAGTAGGCCTACAATGCAATGATTCCGAAGTATTTTACTGTATTTTTTTTACCGTCGGAGTGGTCTTGAATTTTTCGTTCTACTTGTTTTAATCTTTGCAATGGGACACATGGATTATGAAGGAGCGAACCTACTCTTAGCATCACTTTTCTGCCCGTCTGTGAGTGTGTCACGTCTCACGATAAAAACCGAACACGACCTCCGATAGACATGAGTGTTTGTTGTCATTCCATTACACAACGGGTGGTAAAGAATATGTTTTTGGTGACCAAGGGGCGGGGATAGCGTCACCCTAAATGTATGTACAAATACCCGGCACCTCCACCAACAACTATATTAAGGAATACATTTTTTCAATTTTGTATATATTTTTACCATTTAAATTTAGAATATTTACCATTAATTTTGACAAATTTACTACCAATAATTTCGACAAATTTAGCATTTTGTAGCATCAATTGGTTTCCTTTCCACCAAAACCTTAAATGTACAGAGTTTCTTACACTTCTAATGGTAATAATAATGACGAATTATAGGAACATTGTAATTCAATATAGTCATATAAAACGCTAGAATACATTGCTAAACTAGTTCTCAATAGGCATTAAAAACATTATTTTTAGTAAAATTATGGTCAAAATTAGCATTTTGTAGCATCAAAAACCCCAAACGCTAAAACCCCGTATGTCTACCTAAAAGTATACAGCTTCTCTTCCTCTGTTACGTACCTCTTCCTGACGATCCCGTGCTTGTTTAATGTTTACCCTCAGTAACTAATCGATCCGTATCATTCAATAAGCGATTGTTTTAACATTTCTGACCTTTGCAAATAGCCTGGTTTGATTAATTAGAATTGCATTCGATTCGACCCCAATCGTGTTGTTCCCATGAGGTTCCTCCTTTCTTTCTCCACCTTCCGACCCTCGATGTTCTGTTGTCCAGTGATGAGTCTCAGTCGGCCCCGCTCGGCCGGGGAGGCGGACTTTTCCCGAGCCGCACGACTTCCACTAATTACCAAGACCTGTATAGGATATTACTTCGTGACGCCGGAGAGAATGATCGAGGAGCCTCCCAGCCACCTTGAAGGGTTCATTAAATACGAATAAAGTTTCTCTACACGGAGGGAACTATGATTTCATGTAGCACAGACATTTAATGATCCCTTGGGCGAGCACTGTACAGTCGCGGTAAGAATCTGGTCTCTCGTGTCACACAACAATCTGGGTGGGTGGGTGGATTACACGGCTTTGTACTTAGTAAGAGTACATGTTCTACACGTTGTCGAGAAGAAACAGATGTGCCACGGTAGAATAAAGGGAGTTAGTTGTTCCGAAGCAAGTAAGCAGATGCTGACGTCACCGGCGGGTGGATCGCAGCCAATCGGAGGTCTCCAATTTAAAATACTGATCGCTCATTGGCCCACCGAAACCGCGCGCGTCGGCATACTTGAAGTCCTAAACATGGACATCGTGGGGACGTGGTCGGTAAGGAAGCCCCACCTGAAGTTGAGGGCGCATCCCTGGCAGATAACACAAGAGTCTTGGTGCTAGAATGAGGGTTGGTCCTCAGCCTGAGCCTGGATGCTGCGCATTAGAGGTGTCCTGGACACTCTCGTGACACTCCAGACTTGTCTATAAGGTTGGGGTAACTCGTAAGGAATGGGAGAGCTCGGGTGGTGTTGTCCCATACCAGTTGATTACCATTCAGTTGTTGTGCTTCTGCTTTTACCCCCTTCATACACGTCATGTCATAACACTGGATGGACTCGTCAGCAAATGCTGTTTATGTGTCGTTCGTTGTATTACTTTTATTACCACTGGTTTTCATAACCTCGTATTTTCACCACTCCTTACAATAAAATATATATAAATCACTCCATCTTCAACCAGTCAAATCTATAACTCTGAAGAGTGTCGGTTACCGGCCATATTGCAATCCCGAATGAAAGGGTTTCCGAGGTTTTCCTCATTAACCAGACAATAAAAATAATAAAACACGAAATAGCCTCATTCCCCACTAACCCACTGAGGAGGGGTCGTTGTCTTTGATCCAGGGTAGTGGCCAGGTTTCCCAACACAATGATATTAAGTTTAATATGGCGTATATATTTCGCTGGTTTGTAACTCGAACGTCGGTCTCGACTCCCGGGTGCATCATGTAATGTTGTTATTTGATTATTTATCTGTGAAAGGTTTGCGCAATCACGGAAGTTCGGCGAGGGAAGAGATATCCCAGCCCCCCCCCCCCCCCCCCCCCCCCCCGACGAAGAGAACAGACCCCACTGTGATCAGTAACATCTGGGTGTAGAATCGGTTCCGTCCACTGGACACCGACGGCATCGCCAGATGGGTTACTCAGCTTGACGGACACTTTTTCCTTCAATTAATAGAATTTCCAGAAAAAAGTAGGGTAAGCCGATATTTGAAAAGCAGACGGAGCTGTATTTTAGAGAATCTACTTGTTCTGCTACGAAGATTGAAAGACCAGACCATCTCAAGCGATGTACACGCCCACAACCACCGAGGTGTACAAACTGTGCTGATGAATTGTAGCCTTGGGTATTTCACAAAAGTAATCAATGTGTATTTGAGGGGGGGGGGGGGGTTGTCTCCTTAGCACTAAGAACGTCAACGCAATTGTTCATAAAACTAATAATAAATTATATGTCGTTTAATCCTAATGCAAACAATTGAGAAATGCACTGTTGAAGTTTTCTTGTTGTTGTTATTGTTGTTGTCGTCGTCGTCGTCGTCGTTGTCGTCATCGTCGTCGTCGTCGTCGTCAAAGTCGTCGTCGTTGTTGTTGTTTTTGTCGTTGTCGTTGTTGTTGTCGTTGTCGTTGTCGTCGTCGTCATCGTCGTCGTCGTCGTGGTCGTGGTGGCGCCGAGACCGAGAGTCGAAGTGAGCGAGTCATCACATACGTACCGTGGTTGTTGACAACAGACGTACCCCTCCCGCTGTGTATACCCCTGTACGCGGTATCCGAACATCCAAACCTACACCAGTGTTAATTTCCCCCACCTCTCGGCTTGTCGGGTCCTTTGTTCTTCTGGAGCCGAGCCACATTCCGTCATGCGTGACAGGGCTGTGGAAGAGAGTACACTGAGAGAGGTATAGCCTGGCAGCTGGCCCCGCCCACTGTCACGTGATGCTGCTAATGAGTGGGTTTGTTGTCGGGCACACACCGCTCTGATGTATGTATTTCCCCCCCCCCAACCCAACCGCTCCAACAAATTCAAATAACCGTATTTTAATAATGTTTCAAAATTTTCATGAATTTGACTTCATCACTTACTTATTAAAATGGGGATGGGGTGGAATTGAGGATAATCTGCTGTTCCCCGGAGAATTTTATAGAAATCTCCCTCAAATCAAAATAATTTGAATTATACGTCCTTCACGCGCCAACGTAGTTACCTTTTAGATGAGATGATGATGGAAAATATTAAGCAATTGGTGGAGGTGCCGGGTCAAATGTTTTGTTTTTCGTTTTATTGCCTCCGTTTGAAATGTTTGTTCGATCTTTGTTTACTGTTTATTTCTTCTAATTTTAAATTCTGTTTGATCGAATGATTAATGATTAATTATAGGTAGAGGTACGTGTATATAGCATTTTTCAAGTGTTATTTTATAGCGTTTTGTAGCAGCTATTTTTGGCCACTTTCAAAAACTTGTGTTTGAAGTTTTTTCATATTTTTTTTTTCGAAATTATTTCTTCAACTTCAAGGTTGAATTAATTAACTGAATAAAAATGTGTTAATACAAATTATAGATACTATGTACAATTAAATAAAATGGGACTGGACTTCCCTATAGTTTTAAGTGAAAAATAGCGCTTTGTACTTGTAGCACTTATTCACAAAACTCTATTTTCACGTACCTCTAATTATAGGTTATTGACCATTTTACATGAGACAAATGTTAAATATTAAACAATTGGTGGAGGTGCCGGGTGAAATGTTTATTCGATCTTTGTTTACTGTTTATTTCTTCTAATTTTAAATTCCGTTTGATCGAATGATTAATGATTAATTATAGGTTATTGACCATTTTACATGAGATGAATGTTAAATATTAAACAATTGGTGGAGGTGCCGGGTCAGATGTTTTTCCATTGTTTAATGGCTCTGTTTGAAACGTTTGTTCGATCTTTTTAAAAATTCAGTTTGAATGAATCACATGATTGAATATTTCTTGATTTATTGTAGGTTTTTAACCAAAACTCAAACTCAAAAAGGGTAACAATTTAAATACGTTGAATGGTGAAGTACACACTTGTGAAAAGCGACAAAGCCAAATTTAATGGACCACAAGTTATTTGAAGGAAACATTGGCGAAACCTCTGATTGGCCATCGCCTCCTACGTCACGACCAAGTTCTACCTCTCGTCGTCTACCTCCCAGCCATTCGTCACGGCACATGCCGATCTCCTCCGAAGATCCCCGAAGACGCAACGTGGTATTCCCGAGGCGGCGGCTCAAGCACAAGCTCAGTTGTTGTGTTTTGCAGCCGAAGAGTGGATCGGTGTCCGTGTTGAGTGGTCCTCTCAAGTGACTCGAGCTACCGCGATGTTGCCGGGGCGAACCTGGGCCGCCCTGGCGCTGCTCGCGTGGACTATCGCCCAAGTGTGTGGACAAAAGTGCGAGAAGATTGCGATACCCTTGTGCCAGGATGCCGGATACAACCTGACGGTGATGCCCAACCTGATGGGCCACGAGGATCAGATGCAGGCGGACAGAGCGGTAATTACCTCAGTACATAATAGATTGTAATTAGTTGAGTATACCTAGCCTGAACACGCCCGCTCCATGTTGTACAGCGTCAGGTGTCTGAGGGAAGTCATAACTAGGAGGAGGCGTGCGTAGGGCATAGGTTATAATGAAGGGTGTAGTCTGTATACCGAATGCAATAATACATATCCCATGTGTAAATAATTTTGCCAGTAATGTTTGAATAATTTCGGCCCTCATACTTGGCCCTAATTACTCTCTTCCACCCTGCACGAAAAGAAACATTAATAAATAAATAAATTGTATTTAGAGTCTACCCACTAAGTTTAATATAACTGATTTTCAGTGGGGGACATTCTTTTAGTCGATTGCTAATTTGGAAAACAAAATATCTGCTCGTTTTTCTTCTTTAGTTGTTGAACAGTAACCTCGCGCATCGAAACTTACGGTTGGTCCGGGTCTCGAACCCAGGCCCTGTCAGCTGGCTGAGGTCTAGATAAATACACAATCTTGTGTTCTCTCTCGAGGACAGAGTAGTGAGAACTTGTTGAGTCCTACCACTGATAACAGAGTACACCGACACTGTGGTCCTACTAACCTCAGTCAGCCCCCTCGCCTGCCTGGTCATCGCCGGTACCGGGTACCCTCTTCCTCGTGGTCTGCACGTCGGTGCCGCCGTCCTTCCCTCGGGCACTATACTCCCAACATCATCATAAGACACCCATTTAAATTCTAGTAATTTGGATTCGGCAAAGTTACGGCCATGGAACCGGTTCCTGGCAGGTAATCGCCTTCCATCTCTGCACAGTCTCATCCAGAGTGTCGGCACTCGGCAGGCTCAGGTAGTTGGTACCATCACCGCCACCTCTGCGTGCAAGTCCTACTCAACACGTGTGACGTTGGTACCAGGGGCGTAGCCAGGATTTTGATTCGGGAGGGGGATGAATTTCGGGTTTTATACTAAGATATTTGTAGAACTGTCCACGAAACTACCATAGAAAAGTACGTATTCCGGTACAATAGGGGGTCTGGGGGGTTGCCCCCAGACAAATTTTGATTTCTAACATTGCAAATAGTGACATTTTACTTGGTTTAGAGTGCTTTTGTCGATAATTTATAAAATTGTGAAGATCCACATACTGTCAGTTTACAAAATCTTGCCATTATGTAGGCCCTACTACATATGTATTCCCACATAGTTCTATTTAGTATTTACTATAACCTTTCTTCTGATTTTGGGGGGGGGGGATCAGACACCCTGATCCCCCCTCGCTACTTCCCCTGGTTGGTAGTTGGTACCACCGTCAACTGTATGTCTCATTCAACACGTGGTTGATCGGACCTTCCAGTCCCACGTGTGATGTTGGCACTATCAACCTGTGGCTGAGCCCGACGCAACACGTGGTCCACGTGGTTGATCGGTCGTTCCAAGAATGAGATGATATCTGCCCTCGCGTAGTAGAGATCAAAGCGGAGTCATGAATGAACCTCGGCTCGATGTCATAAACACGGCGGAGTGGACGATGTTATCAGTGAGAGGCGAGGCTGTGGTGGCGACACCGCAACCTGCTGGTTTATCACCTGGCCGGCCGCAAGACACGACTACCGGCTCATATCGGCGCTAATGCCTAGTTCAGCGTGGTCGAAGTTGTTGGTTGGTTGGCATTGTTGTTAGTGTTAGCTCTTAGCAGGTCGTCTCGATAATTGATCTACTTGTTCAAGCAAAACGATACATTGTGAATAACAGATAGATCTATAGGAAAAACAAAATTGGAAACATTCTGGTGCAAAGCTGTGAATCAAACCAAAGTCGGAAAATGATGAGACCTCTCATCAAATTATTCTCATTTATAAATAAGTTTATCATTCTCATTGTTATCACAAAAGTAAAGAATAAACATAGGCATCTTTAGGAAAGAAATTGTAAAAAAATTACAAGTGTCATCGATTAAAATTTCTGATGGCGAAGGGTAGAAGGCCCAAGGGGGTTGATCGTACTGAAACCAACCCTCCCCTGTGCCCGCATTAGAGCCCACCACATCCCACGCCACGCATCGCCCTAGGT
>JAMZAV010002687.1:40000-80020 GCA_024449915.1 Sweltsa coloradensis
GAACGATGACAAAGACGATGACGACCACGACGTGAGAACACCCCTTTCCTCCCCCTTTTCGTGGCTGGTTGTGACCAGTACTCCCCCCCCCCCCCCCAGGGCTAGAGTGGCGCATTATGACCTAACGGTTGACGCACCCTTCATATTCTATCTCCCGATTCACCAGCCCATACGGTCTGTCTCACTCTGTGTCTCATACTTACACTTACACCACCCCTCTTTTCACTTCCTTCCCTCTCAGTATCATTTCAACGATACAATGGCCAATCTCTTGTTTGTGTGTGTTATTATTTTGCCAGCCTCTCCCAGAGCCCCTTACACATGTTCGCACGCATATTAACCCCCCTCCCCCGCCCCCAGCCCACCATACAATGCCATCATTGTCCGAGGACCCCGAGCGATGCCACCCATGGCCCATGGACCACGGGAACAACAAGCTCGACATAGGAAATGGGATTCTGCAGCGAGATTGCGGAGAGACCGGTTTCGGTGGTTCTTTCTTGAGACGAGACGGCTCAGCGGGGTCTCGTTGTATGACCAGGCCGCTGACAAGGATGCTGTGCGCTGCGTGCCGTGCCGTGCCGTGCCGTGCAGGAGGTCACTGGTTCGAGCCACTTTCTCTCTCGACGTGATCTCGTTGTATGACCAGACCGCTGACAAGGATGCTGTGCGTCTCGTGCCGTGCCGTGCCGTGCCGTGCCGTGCCGTACCGTGCCGTGCCGTGCCGTGCAGGAGGTCACTGGTTCGAGCCACTTTCTCTCTCGACGTGATCTCGTTGTTTCTTGTAAATGTCGCCAACCTTCCAGTTCCAAGCTATTCCCTTCGGAATCTAGAGACTCGCCGAGCACAGGACTTAGCTCAAATCATCATTCGTGCCATCTAATACCTACTCCTCACTTACACTTTACGAACAATCTAGACACTAAATAACCATGTAAAATATACTAATTATAACTAACGACGTATCATTACGAGAAAACTAATACATGAGAGTGTTGTGTTTCTATTGGAATAAAAATATAAATTCGCAATTCTCCCTTACAAATGATTTAGTTAATTTAGTCATCCAATGTGAAACACGTGTTCAACGAATCAAGCTAACCTTAAAAGTAAAAATATATTTTGAATCTAACGAAATTTTTGGTACACTCGATTTTGTTGATAAATACAAAAATTTGGGCAAAAGTACGATCCCAGTAGCCGAGTAGCCGTCCACCCCTACCCAACAATCACCCACATATTGGTGAAGGGGCGTGCGTAAGGTTCGAACCCACGACCTTTTGGTTCTAGTCTGCGCTCAAACTCCAACCGACTCAACCAACAATGGAAAAGTCGCCAGTAAATAAAAAATATCATTTCATTGTCAATAAAGAAAGAAAGAGATCTTGGACTGCAGATGTGTTCATAAGAAACTCTGATGGACAATGGGACGAAACTACACGTTTTGAGAAACATTCGACACATGTGTGTTATTTAAACGATATTATTATTGCTTTTCGAAGTTGGTAAAAACTAAAAAGATTTCTCGGATCGCTGAAAAGGAAAAGAAAATTTAACAAAGGCGGCACTAATAAAAATACACAGGACGAAACAAAGTACTGGGGGCCATTAAAAATACAAGACGAACATAGTAGGAACGTGGTCGAAAAAACTGGTCTCTTTAAACAATGCACACAAGAGGCGAATACTGAGAAGTACTGACCGTCTCTTGCATTACCAGGACAGGACAGGACGTCTGGATTGGCGGAGCTGACTCTACTGGCCACAAGTATGTTGCATTGTGTGCCCCGTCCCGTACTGGCAGAAATTACATGAAACAAACTCAAAATTATGTTTGCGTTGTATATCATGTTGGCTACTGGCAAACTGCACTGTCCAGATACATTTCAATTCAATTCAATTTCAATTTTAATGCATTTTATTCCTGCATATATATACATTACATCAGTATAATAGTAAATAATACAAAGTTATGAGCATTCCTGTGATGACAAAAATTATTTAATGTACATAATAGGAAGCCCGCGTAAGAGAAAACCTCTTGTGTGCGGGCTAAACTCATAGATGCAACAAAAAACAACTTAGCAATAGACATAGTGCTCACAAATATTATTAATACATAGAAATTAAACACAAGGCATAAACAAATTTTTAAGTCAATTAATAATTACAAATGGGGTCCACAATTTAAGACATTCATAAATTCTACAATTACAACAGTGCAACGTGACTCTGGTTTATACGCATCCAGTTACACTGTAAGACTGGACTTTTTGCGTTTTGTGTCATGTATAGTACTGCCAAACTGACGGTAACCTGCATGGTGCATTGAAAGTATTTTATGGTATTTATTTACTCTTTACTGGAATTATCTCGGGAAAGTTAAATACTGGTTACTTTGAGAGCTCAAATATGTCGTATGTGAATTGTAAAAGTGCGTTTCTATCCTGGTGGTACCGTACGTCCCACGTTTGATCACAGGCTGAATGAGAGAAGTATGTTTGCTCCTCGTGTCTCGAGCTCATCTTGTCAATAAACTTTAAAATAGTCTCTCACTCTAAGAAAACAAAACAACGCGGCCTCTCAGAGGACTCAGCCAGCTGGTGTCGGATATGTTCAGAGGGCCAGGATGGCGCCTTGTTGCTGCATTTCTGCTGCATTCTCACCGACAATCACATGGTTTGATACTTTTATTTGTTGTTCATTGGACGGTCATGGAGAGATGGATGGCTATATACCCCCGACAAATAAAACAATACAATGAAAAATGAATAATGTGTGATAAATTGACAGAGAGAGTTACCGTCTTACCGTAGGTTGGTGGAACAAATTGGAATATAGGACATTTTAAAAAATTATATTTTGTTTTTATTAATATAAATATAATGTAAAAATATAATTTTTCTTATGGAGAAGATGAAGTGCCGAGCTGGTCGGTGCTCATTCGGTGATGTCCTTAGTAGAAACATCCCTTTACCCAACTAAATGATGTTAGAACAAAGCCTAGTGATTATATATGAAACATTTAATACTTTCGGGCCCCGAGAGAAAAAGAGTAATTTCGCCACGTCGCTGATCTCCAATTTTGTTGTGTGAGTTCGACGTTTCGCGACCACACTCTAGGTTCGAAAAGTTTACAATTTTCATAAAAATAAAACATTTAAGCATAAGAAATTTTCTTTTCGTAGTGGTGGTATACAGTTCGACTCGTCATGTTTCGACCGCTCAACCGCGCGGAATGGCGCCTTGAATGTGACGATGGACACCCCTGGACCGTAAAAATCTCCTAAAAACAAATTTTATGTCGAAACAGATAAAAAGTTATACCCGCTCTCTGCCGCTGCTGGAACTGGAATTTTCGTATTGGTTATTATGCATCACGTATCATACATAGACAAACAAAAGCCCTTTTCGCATTCTTGTTTTTGTTTTATCGCAAGAAAATGTCGTTTCACAAAGTGTCCGCTTTTGATTTCTCGTTTACCGCGCTATCCGTCCGTCACTGTCAACCGGGCAGACATAAAACCAGTCCGCGACGTTGTTTTTCCTTCGGCTTCACAATGAGACGAGACGAGACGGTGCATGGTTAATTCAGAGCCAAAGAGGTCTGCAAAAATCGAAATGCCAAGGAAAATAAACTTTCAGATTCTGCAACGACGACAGAGCATGCACTGAATGCTGACGAGATACGTTTTTTTTTACATCGACGGTTTCACAATTGTGCAGTGCGTGTTTATGCTATGCATTCTCCAGAGAAATAACAAATACACGAATTGTGCACTAATTATATGTAAATATTCAAACATTATTTGTGTTCTGAAAATGAGTATTACATTTATTCAGTCATACAAAATTCCACTGTCCTGTTGTCGAAAATTGATTACAGTTACTACACCATATTTAGCTACCAAATGGGTGGACATGGGCACGATACACGAGTACTTATTATAGCAAACAATAATAATTTAATTTGCTAGATATTTGTTTGTGAATTGTGATCCTCTTATTTGATTACTGATGTACCGTGTACGACAATATTGTTTTGTCGACGACAAAACATGTTTCCATTTTCATTTTGCCACTATTGGCCACTCTGGTGCCTGGTGGTGCCTGGTGCCACTACTGGTATTACTACACTTTGCAGTTGATTTTGCTTTTGTATTTGCAATCTGCCTAGTTTACTGACTGTGCAAAACTGGTACACCAATTTGGGATGGTTGCTGTTAGTATTTTTTTTTTTAGATACATGAGCCTCAGATTCAACAATATTCAAATTGCCCGAATCAATCCATCTAGTTTACAATTGAATTTTGATCAGCGCTCTTTGGTATATTGTTTCTCTTTATCTACAACCTAAATATAAGGGCATGGTTGCCTGTAGTTTCTAGCAATGCACGATTTTTTTTCGAAAAAAGTCGTTTAACTCAAAAAACTATAGAAAACCAGTTATCCTTACATTTAGGTTAAAGATATAGTAGTGTAGAAACAACATACAAAATCAATCCAGCTAAAAATTCAATTTTGAACTAGCTGGATTGATTCGGGCAATTTGAATATCTGTTGATACTGAGGTTATGTCCGCGGTAAAAAAAATCTGCTCTTTTATTATTAAGTCTCTCTTTCATTCTACTTACTTTTCAGACGTCTTAACTGCATTTTTTTAAAAATCATTTTTAGGTCTAGAGATTCCCCGTAGTTAATTAAACGTTACTTTTATAAAAATTGTTATTTGATTAGAATTACACACGTTTCATCAACTCTATGCGTAGATAACCATGCTTGCCAGCCTAAGGTCACGCTGTTCTGTTTACTAGGTACTCTAGCTTGCACCTAGTTGCACCATCCTGTCCCGTTCTGTTGTACTAGGTACTCTATCTTGCACCAGGTTGCATCATCCTGTCCCGTTCTGTTGCACCAGGTACTCTATCTTGCACCTAGTTGCACCATCCTGTCCCGTGCAGTCACCTCGCCGACTCCTTACAGCTTTGCCTTTAAAAGGTTTTGATTGACCCCATACCAAACAAGTTTCCTCATGGTGGCTGTCTACGTTGCATAAAATGATAAAACAACAACAACAAATCAAGTTTACTATTGCAACGGTGGGTACACGACAGCCCGCATCAATGTCATGATTTCTATGGACTCTGGTATAGTTGCACTGGACGATAATAAACTGAACTGGACTGAAAGGTGTACTGCCCTGTTCATGCACATGTAGACACATATACTGCACATACACTGCACACGGGCACATCTAATTTGTTTTTTGCCTTCCTTTTTTCTCTTTTATATTTGGTTCATTAATTAATTGCATTTTATATCCTTTATGAATTTGTTACCAAAATTATTGTATAATTAATACATTGTTGTAATATATTAGTAATTCAAATGTTTACTTAACTGTAGTTCATTGTATTGTCTGCATTAATTAATTATTAATAATTATATTTTTTAGTTGTCCTCCTTTGTAAATCAGTTTTTTAACTGAATATTATAGACGATAAATAAACAAATAAATTCTAAATATAAATAAATTAACATTTAAGTGCACAATAAAGGGTGTTCTGGTCGTAGGTTGCGTGCAACAAGGGCTATCTGGAAGAACAGGCTCGATTAGTTATCAATAAAAGAGATGAGATTTGTGAAATGTATAAATCAATGAATCAATATAAAGAATTTGAACTTGATGCTTTACCGCATTGGGCACACTTAATTCTCAAAACTTTAAGTTGGTGTCCGTGTATTTGCATTCACAATTTCGGAGTCTCCGGTCTTTTCTCTGCCCAATTTCGTTTCGATAGAGAGTGTAATACACTCTACACTCTCGCGTTCCAATCAAACGTAAGTAGCGACTATCGACTGTGATAGTTCAGGTTTCAGGTCGACTCGACGTGTTCGAAGAAAAGGGTGGAATTTAATTCAACTCCGGGCGTCTCCTCCTTTCCTTGGAGTGGACCCCCCTGTTGCTGTTATCGGACACTCCTACTTAGATCCTCTCTTGTAATAAAATCAATTGACACTATTGATCATCCAAGGCTCAGGCTGCGATGAAACATGATTGCCTCTAAGACAGACACCCACCCACGTAGTTACCCCGGGAAGCGTGGGTGCTGAGTGCCCTGCAGCTGGCCCATGAAATGCATCCGAGACATTCATTCATTGTCAATTAATTAATTACATCTCATTTAATTCTTACTTCCGACATTTATTATTCGTTTATTTGTAATAATGCTTCCCTTCTTTTTTCTATTTCCCCTTGTGCACACTGCACATGGTGGGGTAGTTCGGATCATTCACTCGAGTCCACAGTGGAATTATAACCCTCCTCGCAAGTCACGTCCATCTTGCTGATGCGAGTATATCTTCGTATAACTTACAAACAAGTGGAGCATTTCTTTGTTTTCTATTATTTTCACAGGAAATTAATATTCCTCCACGTGCCGGATATTTGGAATCCTTAAAATTTACTTGTAAAAAATCTAATTTATCAAGTAGTCGGGCCCACTATATTACATTTTTACTTTTACCTAAATTTCTTATACAGAGTGACAAGAACAGATTTTTAGTGGAGCTATACTAGAAACTGCAAGCATGCCTGTCTGTAGGATGCTCATAAAGTTATGACTCCATCTTTCTGCTGCTATGTCCCGGGGTCGCATGCACCAGACCTCGTAAACTATGATCTGCGGTGTCGGACTCGTCGTTCACGGGTGATAAACGTCACTGGCTGTACATGTGTTTTAAGACGTCTTCATCTGCAATCACGCCCACAGCATGGAGTGTGGTGGGTATGACCCCATGGGTATGACCTACATACCCATATTCTCTTTCTGGGCGAAGAGGGCGTTAGTTAGTTAGTTAGTTCTAATTACGAATATACATGATGTGAACATGGACTGAAGTAAACAAAATAATGTCCGCTCGAAAACCACAGATATAATATAAAATAGAAATTGTTGATATAGGCCCTATGTCTTTTGCTATTTTCTGTATAATTCAACAGCTTTCAGATGATTTACATTGACAAAGAGAATAGTGAGTGTGCAACTAAACGATTCATACATATTGGATATTAATTTTCAGTTTTCTATGCTCCCTCCATAAGCGCCACTTTTCTATCCGTCCGTATATGCGTGCGTGTGTCACGCCTAACGATAAAAACCGAAACGACCTCCGATTGACGTTGAAATAATTATTTATAACCCTTCAACAAGTATGGCACAGAATGTGCTTGGTGAAGGGGTTGCCGCTAGCTAGCATTTGTAAAAGGGATTTTTTCCGTACCCGGCACCTCCACCAAAAGTTTCAATAAAATTATATAAAAAATCGTATTTAGAGTCTATCCACTCAAGTCATATAACTGGTATTCAGTGGGGATAAGCCGACCCTGTAGGCTGAGGCTCCGACGCAATCGACGACTGAGCGATAACCAGAGATCGATATTTTTTAATATGAATTATAGCAATCAGTGGTATGGATATTGGACAGTACGAACACCTGATTCAGAACAACTTAAAATTTATTATGTGCCTCGTTGCTAGGACGGCTCCAAAGTCACCGTTAACAAATTCCTAAGCCATAAACTGATTAATCAGAAGTTAAAAAAATTCTCGCAAACTATTCTCTAACTACAATAACAGCGGTAGCATTAGCCTACCGTGAAACACATGTCAGCAACGAAATTAATAGTATTCTTTAATACTACCCCGACACCATGTCTTCGCCGTGCACAGTTGATGAATGGTGCACACCGAGGCTAATCGAGACCGTTAGGCTCTGGTTCTGCACCGGAGCGTGCAGTGTGAACAAGAGAACGCACCCTCTGCACCTGGATCCAGAGATCAAGAATGCGCTATCGCTTTCAAGGGCCCGGTTGTATGGTGGGGTGGGTAATGTTGTCGGTTCCGCCGCACAAAGACGAGCTCACAGATGAAAGAGAAGCCTTGAAACTGTGCCAGGTTGTCTCCACTCGGTCATCGCCCGAACACAGACTACCACTGTCATAAAAATAATTCGGCGGCTTTGTCGGTCGGGACATTCTGCTGAAATCTTCCGTCCGTACGCGTTCAAGATGCCGTAAAATTAGCTGCAGATAAAATTATTTCTTAATTGAACTTCCTGTTTGTCTGGAGTGTGTTTGTTCGTGGTCGTGTTCTCAATGTTGTAGAACACGCAGCAAGGAATTAATGTTGTTTCACAAACGCGTTCATGTTCAGAGTTATAATTTAAGGGACTTTCGTGAACTAATTGGGGGATACAACTTTCTTTTCCCAATTTCCTGAAAACATTATTTTATCAAAATATATTTAATTTCAGAAGTGTTGTACATTGCGGATTGTACGAATTCTTTGAACGACCTCTTTGTGCGTCAAGAACCCGAACTGCCAAACATTCGTCTTCTGCATCTAAACTCAATTACCAATTACTTATTTCATTGTTCATGTTCGTAATATTTAAATACACTTCTCATTCGGTGTCCGATCGGTCTATTCCTGCCCAAACACCAGTAAATCCCCAACATCCTGTGCACGTGAATTGCGTTTCCGCTGTTTTGGTTTGCTCCAATTTGTTTGTGACGTGACAAATGAACGAACTGCCTTCTCTCAAATTACACCTGAACTAGAACCATTGAGACGAGTGACCTAGCTAATTAGCTCAAGCTGTAGATCTAGGAAAATAGTCAATTTCTCCTCACGATTATATAAAGCATCGGGAGCCCTGAAATATGTTTCGGCAGGAATAGGTTACGTTTCACATTTTCTTTGTGTATGCATTATCTCCATGATGTTACCATACTGTCTTACCTTCAGTTAAGAGGTTTATAACCACCCGAAGGAACTTATTGTTGGAAATTTACAATCTTGCGGGGTGAAGGACGGGGGAGGGAAAGGCGTGAACATATTTATCCCCACTTCGATTTTTCTGCATAAAAATATGGCACTAGCCGCCAGCCGCGAGAGGGGTAATGCACAGATAGACAGCTCGACATGATTTAATGCCCGACTGGCTACAACGTTCTGCCAAGGTCAACCCCATTGCCACAAACCTGCATAGATGCGAAGATGGATATTCTAGCAAGTGTTGTTATCCTCATCCCAAAGTTATTTTAATATTTTGATAGTTGTAAATTGTAATGAAAAACTTACCAATTTAATATCATTTTTAATTTGATATTGAACACGGTAATTGGTAAGTTATCCAAATTTGTGTCTCTCCAAAAACAGGAAATGCATAATATTTTATTTGGGCTGTCTTGAGTTCTTAGGATGAAAAGCTCCAAATGAATGACGAAGGAATATGATTGTAAATTTCCGGTTAGATAACTAAAAGAAACTAAAACGCAATTGCTATTTATAAAAAAAAAAACGCATTTGGTATTGTGCAATAAGTAGGGCTGCTCAGCCTAATATAATAATATAATTTTTCTGCGAATTACAGCACGGCAGGTCACAAAGCAGTGTAGGCCTACCCAACGGGACAAGAGTTCGATTCACACACTAAAGCTAGATGTCCTAGAAAAGGGAGTAGTGTAGTGTAGAAGATTAATAAATCAACCACGTATTGTACTGAATAATACACTTTTATCAACAGGGGCGCATCTCAAGAATAAATTATGAATCGGAGTATTTTTGCTAGAAGTTATTATGCAGGACAGATTGTACATAATTATATTTGTCGCAAGTTGCCCGCAATAAATTCCGAAACTGACATTGGTAAGTACAGAAGCTTCCCGACGAGCGCCGACGAGGTACCATTGTACCAACCACATTGCGCGAATGGCAGGTCAAAGCTAGGAGTCAAATGTTAAAACTTATGTCATTATTATTATGTTAATTTATAACACGTCACGCCGTTAGATGTGGTACATACGATAAGAGCGCTTGTCCAAGACGTTCGGCGTTCGAAATCTCAATGAAATTAGCAAGGCAACACTACGATTTGAGCCGAAAAAGTGCGTTACCACCATTTTATTAGGCCTAAATCAACCCAGAAATTACACATACGGGAGTGATTCCTAATTAAAATGAAATTGAGAAATATACCATCTGTCCATTCATCTGAGTAAAATATTATGAACATGCGCTAAGTTTTTCCAATTCCGTCCGGGGGTCACAAACATTGTTGTAGCAAGACTTTAAACCAGAGGTGCCCCCCCCCCCCCCACCCTAGATTAATGGGCATTGTTCATATAAATCCTCCTGCGCGCATCCTCATTCCCAAGTTTAAGAGGCCTACACCTCGCGTCTCGTGTAATTTAATTGACAATATTATTGATTTTCCAAAATCTAGAGACCAAATACTTTAAACGAAAAATTGCAGTCACATCTATATATGAGCGCACTTTGTTTGTGACGATGTTATATTCCATAACTTGTAACTAATACAGAAATTATTTACAATCACTTTCACTGATCATTGTCACGAAGCCATTTCCAAAGTCAATCACCAAGTAATTTTATTCACTTGTTTTTTTATAAACAACAATATGCGACGTATGCTGCCTTCTGTAGTCCACAAAACAATCACAGCTCCGCTGTGGGTGACATTTTATGATTTAGTAAGGTATTTTAGTATCTATGGTGAGCGCAATCAGAAAACAGCCGGCCAATGACCAATCTTATTCATAAATAGGTATGTATGATCAGCAATCAAAATAAATAAGATATGTTTCACTCAGTGGTATAAAATTAGATACTTTCAGTAACAACGCTATGCAAGAGTAATATCTGACCAACGACAGTACTATTTATAACTCCATGATCTGACATTACATTGTGTGTGGCATTGTTCGAACTATCGGCCATGTGCAGTAAGTGGCGATGAGCGCGTGAGATCGCCGGGTTCAAGGACACGCGTGTACTACACACTGAACTATTTTGCTTATATTATCTACGTGACTATTGATGTGAATTACGTAAATGTTATTTGCAGGACACAAAGAAATGGGTATCAAAAGACTCGTCTTGAAGTCAGGAACAAGAATAAAGACGTTTTAACCGCGGATAACGATTTAGGTCGTCAAGAGCGGGACCCAAGGGCTCGTGCTCACGTTCACGGCGTCCAATGCTTTTGCTAAGATGTGATTCATTGTTTTCATAGGCCTAAGGCCAGAAACGGCCAGAAAATACATAACATAATTTATATTCGTGTTGACAGTCTACCTTATCAGTAACAACGGACAACTGATTTTCAGTGGGCACCGACGAGTGAATTCATGCGCCAACGAAAGATCGGCATTAAAAATTAAGAAAACGCGTCCGAACTAGTTGGACACGATTCACCCGAGGGAGACGCCAGAATCAACAAGATTAAATCGGATCAACTTAAAAATGTATTATGTGTGTCATAAAATAAAATATATTTTCATCTAGGCCTACATCCAGCGAGAAATCGTAGACCTAATAGTATAGTTCGTACATTACGTCTAATTATATGGCAATTAATTCTCGAGATGTCTGTCCTATGGATATGACCAAATGACTTTGACAGCCGAGCCCTATAACAAACGATTTTACTTTTCTTGCACATATCATGATGAAAGATCGCTCTCACTATATCTTAAAATAGAAATAGTAAGTAGTAGTTTAGAAATCACCATCATCATCAATCATCATAGAAATCAACATAATACGATATAGATAATAAGTGTAGGCAACCTTAATTTCTGATGCCGTCCGCGGTGGCACATATTATACTATTGTGACTCTGGCGAATTTCTCTATAGGAGGACGCGGATTCGAATCCTGCACAAGGACTGTTTTTTGTAATTGTCTTTCACACTCATCTATCATTTACTCATCGTCTCGAATAGCAAACTTGCAATAATAAGGACGTTTTACAACAACAATAATCACTATCATTAATTTCTGATATCGAATATAATGGAATTATTTCGGCAACGATTTGAAAAGCTGTACAGTAAGCAAACCTCAAAATGCAGATTGTTTTTTATGTAATCTGATGTCGAGCACATCCGTTATCTAGATCCCGCCCAACAAATGGAGCCAAACATGTATTTTGCAAGGTGTACGTCCTTTCAAACTTGAAACTACGTCTGCATTTTTCTTCCGATTGAAATAATTTGTGTCAATCCACGTTTATATCATTTTTAGAGGAATATCTTTACATTGCACATACTTTTACCGATATCAGGAACTTATGCAAATTCCCTATTGTTACAATGCAGGATAAAAAATATACAAATCATAATTGCAAACAACGAGAGTCTTCCCACCTAGTCAAAGATCTCATTTCAGTGAGGGACTTCAATTAAAGCAATCCGAACCGACGATAACATCGATTGGCGAAATAATCGGGACATTTGAAATCGTAGTTCACAGATGGCCATGATTCTCCGCGGATGAGTCAGCATAGACATAACTACTTCGAAACAACCATATACAACATGTGCTTCATGCTAAGACGGTTTCAAAGCCACACTCTCAGTGGATGTAATGCGATACCCTATACCCATAGATTATGGGTTGATTCAAGTCGGAAATCGAACCAGCGACCTTCTGCTATGGAAGCAGGGACGCTATCCTTTGGACCAACAAGCCACAAACATTACTTGGCAGACTTGCTTGCCCCCAGAGTAATGAAATGAAATATTCTGTAATAATAATTCAACCATTACGTATATAGTGGATGGGTAATTTCTGTCCTATGGAGATGACCGGTCGAAAGGCCCGACCCGACTACCGTACGGTAGCAAACGATGTTCATTTTCTTTATCGTGCTGAACAGAAAGCTACACGATATCTAGAAAATAGAATAAAGGTTCATTTTGGTACTATATATAATATAATAACTTACTAATCGAAAACAAACAATATTTGCTTAGCTCTTACAACGTGGACATTGCGGAGAATCAAAATTATAATCTACTAATTAAAGAACGCGATATACATAATATTTAGACAGTCTCAAATTCTGATATCGTCCGCGGTCGCACTCGCACATATTATAATAGTATTGGGACGCTGGCAAATTACACTAGGAGGACGCGGATTCGAATCCCGCACAAGGCATAGGTTATCTGTAATTGTTCTTCACTCTCGTCCATCACCACTCGTAGTCCGAATAGCATAATGGCAATAATAGTGATGTTGAACAACAATAATCATGGTCAATAATTTCTGATAGCGAATATTATAGAATTCTTACGACAACGATGTAAAAAGCTGTAAGCAAACCTCAAAATAGCAGATTGTGTTTATGTAATCTGATGACAAGCACATCCGGTGTCCAGATCCTGCCCACTTTACCTCCCCTACTTGCTTCGAAACAGACACGATCGAATAACACTAGAGAGCGCCACCAAATGGAGCCAAAAGTGTGCTTTGCATGGCGTTCGTACTTTTCAAACTACGTCTACATTTTTCGTCCGATTTGAAATATGTTTTTTTTTATTTTACTCAGAAATGAACTGTTATTCTACGTACATGGCCTGATTTCCCAGATTTACTTCCCTTTGGTCACACAAGAGCAGTAAACTTTGACCGGAAATGAACATTTTCTATGGACTTTGAGGACTCGTGGGGGAAATGTTATGACTTAAATGAACAAAAGGGCTATGTACGAGAAATAAGAATTTAGTTATCTATCAGAGGAAAAAAATCGAATGAAAAAATAATGGTTACCCTGTCCGTAGTTTGAAAAGTACGAAAGTACTGCACATGGCACGATTGGAGTGCTATTGAAATCGCACCCAATCCTCTTAACTTTAGTGGACTAATTGAACAATTACAATTTGTATATTGTAAGGTCCCATTGATTGACTTCTTTGCATCAACGCGAAGCTCTCCTCTGAAGTCTTTTATCAAGGAATAGGATTTAATCCAGACGTACTACTGGTGCTACTACTTTTTTTACCTAGTTTACTACTCTATAAATCCTCCCGCCGGCCACCTCGCTCCACAAACGAGCGGCTTCTTGCGAAATTAGAACACTTGCTGTTCATTAACTTGCACTTGAATGCTCTCACTTGTAATTGGTTGCACTCAGTGCAATGGACTAGTCCAGTACCAACACCGGCATGGATGAACCACTTTCTGCTGACCAATAAGAAGTTACTCTCATTGTCTTTAAGCGGGACACTTCGTTGATTCCTAATTGGACCGTCTTGATTAGCATAAATGAGACGTTGAACAACAAGAAAAATAAACCAACTTCGCGACATTATCGGCGTAGTGGCCGTGGTAGGTTGTTGATCAGTTTGTTGTATTAGTTCAAATCTTGGCTTTGGCATAGTACATTATAAATCTTCATTCTTCACCTTTTGTCGTCTAATTAGCTGGATTTGCCGATCAAGTAAATTTTTAAATTGACGTTAAACATTGTAAAAAAAGTTGACCCGAGCTCGGTAAACCGTCTCAAGTAGCTTCGCTCCCTATTTCGTGAACTAGTCTCAATCCCATATCCGCGCGATCGTTTCTTAGTTCGTCATCTGAAGACGGTCGCACTGTGTAACACTGATTGTACCCTACCGTGGGCATTGCTGCGAAGTAAAAATGGTATGGACCAGTGGTGTAGTGCCAATTTTACCAGTACGTATACGCTTCTTCTTATACGGCGGACGTAGCTGGGGTCTGTGGCAAAGCCCCAGCCGCCGGAGGCATTTTCGCCGAAGGCGAAAAAAAATTCAATGTTTTAACTGATAAATGTCAACTCAAGGGATTACCGTTTTGTTTGTGATGGATATACACTTACTTAATTTTAGGCGTAAAACTTTAATCTGATTGCCCACAACTAAACCATCATGTGTATAGAAGTATGTTACGCACAATATTAGAGACAGTTTTGAAACAAATTAATAGCTCAAAAACTAAAACTACTTCCTGCACTCGGACTCGGTAAACGAGGTTTTGCAGCAAGATGATCTCTTGGGCTATTAAAACGCATAATAGTGGCTAAAACAATCTATATAAATTCAATAATCTTTTGTTTTGCAAAACAAGTTTTATTATTTTAAGAAACGAATCATAATAAGCCTATAACACACACTTGCACTCAATGAAAACCACTTAGAAACCAACAGTCTGCAGAAAACGCATCCCTTCCCAGTTCCCCTGAAAGTAGGCGGAGGAATAAAATAAAGCCAATTCGGTGCCTTGAGCCCCAATATGATTGTGTTTTTGTAAAAAGGATTTGTCAATTTTCAGTCATTCCTTGACATGTGTTTCTTTCGGCGTCAGACGGTCAGACTAATCGAGGAAATGTGAAGAGGGAAAGAATGACACAATAATATATAGTTAGCTTACGCGAATAATAATTAGATCTTTTAAAAGATTTTAAAAAATGGTTACGACCGTATCATTGCGTATCACTCGTATCACAAGCAAAAGCAGTGTGTATACGAACATTTTCTAGCGCGAGCAGTGCGTACAAATCTTTGGTGCGTATACGGCGTATACGCCCGTATACGCACCACTACACCACTGGTATGGACTAAACATAATAACATTTTAATAACATTTCCCAGTTCCCTTCACTTTCAGGTTTTCACTTTTCACATGGCGAGGTCTTTTGCTTTTGAGCGAGGCGAAGGACAATAGAACTGTAGCAAATTTTATGACGGTTCCTTCCCACGATTCACATTTCCAACCCAGTTTAGAAGCTTGTTATAACAAGAAATATCTGCGAAATGGATGCATGACAAAATGTTTTTCCAATAATTTGATTTACAATTGCATTGACCGAAACGGATTTTGAAACTGGCGAGATTTATTTATGGCAGGGCTGCGAAAACAGGCACACATCTTGACCACCCATAGACGGAGCCGAAGTCGACCTCTTTTCAAGTCGAGGTAGATTTCGGCAGTGTTTATGCGGCCAGGTATAAATTTTTGTCAGTGGCGAGGCAGCAGAAAGTTGCGCGGTGGCAGTGGCGCACCACAAGTCTTTGGGACTGAAAAAAGAAGGGGGAAAAAATCAAGGTTGGAAACTTTTGGGATTAAACAATCCCTTTCCACTTGGTGATTTGGTTTTTGGATATTACAATCCACTTATCCAAAAGTTTGAATTTATTATATCCCCCCGGTTTCTAAGGGCGGCTTTTATACAAATATGCAATAATGCAAAAACATGCTATGACGCTAGCCCCTTACGTATATTATTTTTGTATTTATTGTTTTAAACATGTATTTCAAATCTCAATGCGATCATACTTGATACACGCTCGAGCCGAGCATTCAAAAGCTCGCACCTCGTGAATTGATCCTAATTAAACAAATCGTTACGTGATTGGTCGAGCACGAGTCCTTTCTACTCTGAGAAACCCGAATCAATCTGCCTGATTGAAGTGACAAAGAACCAACGGACCGTAACTAAACTAACCTATGCAAGATGGTGTTCTATTCTAAAGGTGAGGGATGGTCTTTGTCGGCCGCCTCCAAGATTTACTTGTCATTCCTCAGTTCCTTGCACGAGAGCACTTTGCGACTGGATGACCATAGATTTGATATGGACATGAGTCTGTTTGACCTATCGCTACTGCACTTGCTGAAAACATGCGGGTGTCTCGCACATTGTACAAGAATACCCGCTTATCCACACTCACGATTACCCTCGCTGTGTTCATGGTTTTTTCAATTGATTTGTGGTGGTTTAAATAAGACCCAAAACTTATTTCATTGGATTTATGACAATCAAAAATAATGTCTCTCCCCCCGTTTCTTCATGCTCTCTTGCTGGTGATTATAGTGGTGTTTTTGGAAGATCTGACCTGACATCGATAAATACTTGAAACTAAGTCAAAACATGGTTTTGGATTGCTTGCAGCACGAAACACCACATAACTATAGGTCGAAATTATATACGCCGTTTTTTTTGTTTTTTTTTTTTTTTAATTTAGCATCGAAACCATATTTAGGGATAAAAAATGTGACCCCAAGCCAATGAGTGCACGAGTATAATACCGGCCGGGATTTGACTAACACATAGCGAGGTCCACACTCTTCTCAGAGAATCTGACCACTTCCTCGACGACTTAAAAGCCGCAAATTATCGGTTTTAATAGCACGACATTATTAAATGGTTAATTTCCTGGCTAAGTTTTGCCAATAGGTTGGGAAGTCTTCAATGTGGGGCAGATGTGAATCTCATAAGATAAGCATCGTCCACTACAATCTTCAGTCTTCACATTCACGTTTAATCAATGTTAATTGTTGGGCTCTACACCGCAGCTTGGGTCGCTCCTAAAACACAATGGGCCAATCAGCCGTGGCCGGCGGCGAGACGAGTCATTCTAATGAAGGTGTTTCTTTCTGTTCCAGCTCCAAGCCTTCATGCCGCTCGTTCACTACAACTGCAGCCGCCACCTCCGTATCTTCCTCTGTTCGGTGTTCGCCCCCCTCTGCACCGAGCACATCTCCGGCGCCATCCCCGCCTGTCGCAACCTCTGCGAGGAGGTCCAAGCCGACTGTCTGCCCATCATGGGCACCTTCAACTTCCCGTGGCCGTCCATGCTCAACTGCTCTCGCTTCCCGGTGCCCGAGGAGAACGGCCTGTGCATGCAGGTGCCGGCCGCGACCGAGAGTACACTACCGGCCGTAGCATGGAGCCCTGGGGAACCCCTGCCGTCCTGGGCCGCCGCCCCGCCGACCAGCACGCAGTACTCCCAACAGTGTCCGCCGAACTTTGCCCGCGCCCGTCAGCTGAACGGGATCACGTGCAGCCCTCGTTGTGGACGCGACGCGTATTACCGCGCCGAGGACAAACAGTTTGCCGAGACGTGGATGACGGGGTGGGCGTGGTTATGTTTCCTGTCCACTCTCTTCACCCTGCTGACGTTCTGGGTCGAACCGGGGAGGTTCCGCTACCCCGAGCGTCCTGTGATCTTCCTCGCCCTCTGCTACAACCTCCTCGCGCTGACCTACATCGTCCGCGGTGCGTTGGGTCCGAGCGCCTTCAGCTGCGTCCTACCCTCGGACGGAGGCATCCCCTACGTCGCCGTCGACGGCCTCGAGAGCGGCCCGTGCACCCTCACCTTCCTCGCGCTCTACTACTTCGGGATGGCGTCGAGCGTGTGGTGGGTGATCTTGGCGGCGTCCTGGTTCCTCTCGGCCGCTAAGAAGTGGTCCTGCGAGGCTCTCTACGGCCTCTCGACGTACTTCCACGTGGCGGCCTGGGCCAGCCCCGCCGTGCTCGGCGTCGCGGCGCTGTCTCTCCGTCGCGTCGCCGGCGAGGAGCTCACAGGACTCTGTCAGATCTCTGAAGACGCCGCCGTGCCCTTCCTCGTGATCCCCCACGCTATTCTTCTGTTAGTGGGGTGCACGCTGGCCGCCCTCGGAGGCGCCGCGCTGGTGCAGGTCAGACGAGCCATGCGGGCGGCCGGACAGAACACCTCCAAGCTCGAGCGTCTGATGACGAGACTGGGCGTCTTCGCCGCCCTGTACATCCTCCCCGTGGTCGGCTCCCTGGCGTGCCTGCTCTACGAGGCTTGGCACCGACCGCGGTGGCGCAGCCTGGCCCTCCTTGCGGCGCTCGACTGTCGCATCGAGCCCAGCTGTACCCCAGGGCCGGCGTATCAGGCGGCGGGCGTCGAGGTCGCGCTCCTCAGGCTGTTCTTGTCCCTCGTCGTCGGGGTTACCTCGGGGATGTGGGTGTGGTCGGGGAAGACGTGCCGGGCGTGGAGCAAGCTGTTCACGTCGACACCGCGCAAGCCCCGGTTACAATCCATCACGATCTCCAGACATGCTCTGGGCACGGGCTCTCTGCATGTTTCGAGGGTCTAGGTTCATAACCTTGTACAGTCACTCCCTTCCTAGTTCCTCTCGTCACTGTACAGTCCAAACATCTCCCATCTCCCACATAGCTCAAGTTATCCCTTTCCCTTGTGCCCCAACTCCCCAACTCCCCTCCCATCCTCCAAGTTGTTTCTTTCTGTGTAAATTAGTTTATAATACCAGTGACCGACGTGAATTTGTTGATTGTGAGTTGAGCATGAGGACTCCTGGACTCGCATCGACATCAATCAACTATCTCCTCTAAATCTCCTGGCATAAATTGGAGGAACCAGATAAATGGAGGCTGTCTCGTCTTGTCTTTGGCAAGAGATTTAGGTGATGTTGCAAGGAAATGTTGCCAACTCTAGGCATAAACTCTTATGTTGTAAAGTTTTAAAATGTATATATTATTTTCGTGAAGTGTGAGACTATTCGAAGTGAGAAAACGTGTACAGTAGTGAAAAAGTAATTTCAGCATTATAGTATTAGATGAGTTATTTGCCCCGTATGATTAATTATTATGTTGGCCACGACTTATTGAGGTTTTGTATTCAAGGATTTTAATGATGAGGATGCGGAGATTGCACGCTCGTAACTCATGTGTTGACAGTTGAATGGACGGACTTGGCCGTTCTCCCTCTTGCCTATCTACCTGTTCTAGTTCTTCTATACTATTACTATGTAAATAACAAACTTTACATCTAGGACATTTAATACCCTATTTAAGTATACAGTTTTCTACTGTATTATTATGTAAATAACATTTTTTTTATTAAAACAAAGCTAAAACAATGTTCTTGTGATGGCTTCATTGCACCTTGATTATCCACATCATCCTTATGTGTATGTATTTATTACAGCGTTGAGCGTGACAGATAAACACGAAACAACAAACATGTTTACAATGCATTTAGTATTATGAACTTTACTCTAGTTGGTTTTGTAACATTTAAAACAATCGCATTCACTTTTTCAGCATCAGTTAAAGGAGTTCATTTTTTAGGGGCAGTCGTAATAAATGAATAAATGCTCGGATTTTAATCACAAATGCTTTTATTTTAACATTTTTTTTATTTATCGGGTTGTTTTGTAGCGGTGGTATACATGATATTGACATAAGAATATCATGTATACCACTGCTACAAAACAACCCGATAAATAAAAAAAAAATGTCATCAATGGGTAGCGAAACATTTAAAAGATTTTGTTTTTTGTTTTATTTTATTACTAGATGATACAGATACAACTGTAAAAAATTGTAAAACTTATTAACTTGGTATAATTTATAATGCATGTGATGAAAAAAAAAACAGAAAACACAATATTCACAAAATTTAATAATCCCATCAAATGGAGTAGTATGATTTTTACAAAAAGAATTCTTTGAGCTTCATTTTGAAATATATTGGGGATGATAATTCTTTTATATGAGATGGATTTTTGATATAATTGGTTGGTAAGACAAAGATTCTGAGGACTTCTGGAATAGATGAAAGTGTGAGAACGAACATATGTTGGCTGATGAACGAGTTAGTGAATGGAAGAGTTTTTGGGGGAAGAGGGATCGATTGTTGCGCACGAATAATGCAGCTTGATGAATAAGGGTCCACGCATGAGGCAGGGAAGGGAACCACACGACTTCTATCAGAGGGGAGCAATGATACGAACCGCTCGCTTTTTCAGAATGAAAAGACGTTTAGCACGGGGCGATTGAAAACAAATTACATGCTACACTTCACTTATATAAAGTACAGTACTGTCTATTCCCAGGATGCAATGTAATGCAGTCCACCTCGTCCCTCCCTCTACGTCTCGACCAGCCATACTTTTTTTTAATACACCGTCCACTAATTTCCACCAATTTTGAGCAATTCAATGTACTCCTTTTCAAATGTATCTTACCCTTTTTCTGATGCCCAGAGAGACATTATTTTTATATTTTATACATATCAAATTTAATAAATTTTGCTCCCCGCCACACGCTACTGTCTTGCCCATGTTATATTTTGTGAAATAACTACCTAGTAAAACAAGCCATTATTAGATGATGGGTTTTTACTTTTTAGAGGTTGATTTCTAAACAATGTATTTATTATTTATTAAAAATTTATCGCAACAGGTGCAAAATACGTTGTTTAAAAAAATGCTCTCATCAAAACGTATTCAAATGAACAGAAAATGTAATAGAATATGAGAGCATAGAAATATTATCTTACATTTTTCCTCAATTATTATTCAGACTTTAGAGTTGATACCGTTTGGCAACCATGGAGCACTGTTCCCTGGACCCCTTCCCGGGGAAAACTTGTCCGACTATAGTAGGTAAGGAAGAATATACTTCGACCATGGGTACAGGGTGTGACCGAGTGAGGATAGTCGGGAGAAATGTGTAAGGGCAATTTTATAGTTCTTCCAATATCAGTCGAAATGGCATGAGCCGGGTATCGATCCGAAGGCCACAGGTCATCAGGGATTATTTGGCACTTGACAAGAAGTTACATTCATACACCAATAATATTATGTACAATGCCAAAGAGGATAATAATATAGGACATGACATGCGTTTTAGCCATATTCCTGATGGTTCGGCTAACTGACACAATCATGTGTTTGAAATTTTGAACAGTGGTCACGAAATTGGAAATATATGGCTGTACAGTAACACTTTTCTAAAATTAGTTTTAAAACAATTTAAAATAAATAAATAGATTTTCACGATTTTTTATTTTGTTAAAAAGTACAAAATGGACTATATACGTGAATACTTTTGTGGCTCATTGAGACAAAATCTACTACTGTAGCTGTCTATCCATGCTTTATTGTCAACTTTTCAAAATTGTATATACTTTGGAGGCTTCCTGGCCGAGCGTATATAGCTATTTGCCAACAATTTTTCAAGACTCATGATCTGCTGACTAAGCATCCTTATCGCAAGTCGCGAATTTCGCCCATCACTTATTGAGCGAGCGAAGCGAGCGTCTCCACTTGACTCTTATGGCTCGAATGTCTGTTTTTGTTTTTTTTTTTGTTTTTTTCTGTTACTGCTTCGATACAGGTCGCACCGTTTCTCTGATCGACCTGAAATTTTTCACACATGTACATACCACCTAGGCGGGTTGCTGTATAGTTTTTGAACAAAATCCGATCGTTGGTTATAAAAAATAAAAATGTTCCGATCGTTATGAAATTTTGCAGGGTCAATAAGTACAACATTCTCTCCTATTTTCCAAATTTTCAGCTAAATCGGTTAAGACCTTAAAGACTTATTGGTAATCATAATTCGAAAAATGATGTTAAAAATGAAGGAGGCAGTGAAGATACAAAGATACACTTTAGAAGGCATGACGTGAATTAGTACAATGCAAAGATGTTGGAATAGTATAAAGTGTACAATGTCAATATCCAGTTAGGCCTACAGTTTGTGGTGGGCCTTATGGGAATGTCGTACTCGGGTCATGTTGCACGTACCGGTGCTCGCTCAAAAACGCGTCCAACTGAGCGTTTTCCTAGTTATCATTATTGTAGCATGGGTAGGCATACTGGTGCATCCGGAATAGGGAGCGTAGCTAACCCAAAATTATCAACGTCCTAGAGTTCAATGGTTCAAATCATAGGCCCCTACCTATGGGGGAGGTGCAGGGTATTAGATAAACGTACCGATGGACAGAAAAAGGAAACAACTTCCGCTTTGCTTCCTCATATTCTATTTTATTTTTATTTTACACTGACGGGTAGATTTGGGGTTCAAAATGAATTGAAGATTATTACTATAAAATGGATTCCAATAATTTTACTTCTTGCACTGCACTACGATTTGTCTCTGTTTTGTGTTTTCTATTTCGAGCACCAGCAACACTCTAAACTATTTGGGCAGATTCCATCTTGATTTCACTTTACTGTTTGTTATACGTACCGAAAGTGTAAATAAGAACAGCTGAGACAAATCTCCTGGACTACTACAAGTCTACAACTGCCCCCCACCCCCCACCCCCACCCTGGGCTACTACAACAGCTGTCCCCCTCACCAAAAATATGGATTCTCCTCTAACCAAGACTACTTTACAATTTCGATTTTTATAAAAATAATGTTGCAATTATTATTATGAAAAAAAAACTATAGACTGGAAAATGGAAAATGGAAATTAAAACATGATGACGAATCATGATGTTTATTGACAGGAGTCCTACAAAATAAAAAAAATTAAGACTGTATGTGACATTATTATTGCGTAAGCGTCATCGTATATCATTGTATAAGCTAAAGTAGCAAAGATATACTCAATGGTATAAGTGCAGCCCATACCGGTTATTTTGTAAGGCAGTATGTAAAGTTGTTATTATCAAAATTGCCGAGAGTGACAATTCCCCAGAAAATAAAATCCATATTATTCACAAATCTGTTTCAAAGAAAACAAAAATCCCATAACTTTATTTTCTTTTAAAATTTCCTTTCACTGACGCCAACATTATAAATAAAAAAATAATTGGACTTTTCACTGTAAATAATATCTTTATTTTAAATTGTGATATTTCGATTCCTTTACAGGAGTAAAATAAAGATATTACTAGGAAAACGCTTAAGTCCCGCCGCGTTGTTGGATGAGCGTAATTGGTGCATTGACCTGCCATGTGTTATGCGAATTTTCTGTTGTTCTGTGGAAAAATCATTATTAAATTGATTTTTTTTTAATTAAATAAAATAAAATAAAAAATTAACTTTATTTTTTTAATTTTTTTAAATTAATCGTAATTGTTTTTAAAAAATCGTAAAATTGAAATTTTTATAAGAAATAATTTCTCGATGGCGCTCAAATTTAACAATAATATATTAATTCATAAAATTAAGGTTCTGCGAAAAAATCATTTCAATCGGATAAAGCAAGTAGGTGTTATAAGTCAAAGAATTGTTTAAAAAAAGAAAAAACCCGTAAAATTTCGATTTGTATGATAAATATTTTTTCAATTGCGCTCAAATTTCACAAGAATATCTTAATTCAGAAAATAAAGGTTCTGTGCAAAAATCATTAAAATCGGATAAGGCATGTAGGTGTTATAAGTCGAAGAAATTTTTTAAAAATCGAAAAAAATCGTAAAATTGCGATTTTCATGAGAAAAATTTTTCCGATTGCGCTCAAAAACGTGGCAGTTCTAAGTTCAGAGATTTCGAAGGCCTCCATGAAATTTCATCGCAATCGGAGTATCGGTTTAGCCGGAATCGTGTGGACAAACAGACAAAAATACAAAAAGAAAAAAAAAAAAAAGAAAAAAAAAAAAAAAACATTCCGGATTTTTTTCTCCAGTGTAGTAGAATGGAATCTTCGCTTCGCTCGCTACGCTCGCTACGCTCATCCAATTAACAGTGAAAAGTCCAATGATTTTTATTTATAAAGTTACTACCTGTTATATAGTTTCATTTTTAATCATGACGCCAACATGTTAGTAAAAAGTTTAAAAATTTAGAAATTCTTTGTTACGCCCTGAGATTGCGCCCACACTGCCATTGTGGATCTGTATCGCGTCATGCTGATTTGAAAGGTTAGTCTTGGATTTTACAAATCTGAATGTTTTACTTTTATTTGTTATTGTATCGTACGCTACGCGATCAGTGGCGTCTAATTAGGAAAACATATTTTCTTTAAGACGGGATTTTGAACAGAATCCTTATCTTCGAAAGATAAAAAACAGGCTGAAAGCATAGTATGGTTCCGTGAGAAATACTATTTTGTGTTTTGTAAATACCTGCCCCAATTCAAATAACGAACTTGGTAAAATAAAAACTGTGAAGATGCTGTAACACAAATAAATAAATAAATAAATAATTAAATAAATAAATAATTTTATTTAGAGTCTACCCACTCAGTTATATAACTGATTTTCAGTGGGGGACTTTAAATCAAAGCGACCAAGCCAACCCTGCAGGCCCCGACGCAATCGACGAGTGAGCGATAACCAACCAAAGATCGATATTTTTTAATAGGAAATATAGCAATCAGTGGTACAACAATCACCAGTGTAGTTGAAGAGAAGAGCACCTTGCAAAAAAAAACTTTGAAGGTGGCGCGTATCGAGCGACAAACGGTATCGTTCGATACAGTACGAGTTACCTCGAACCGTATATTATAGCTCCGCATTTATTATATTTTTATATCGCTTTGCAATGTGTTTTACCTTTCATATTTTCGATATATTATTAAATGGCAATGATAAATTCGAATTATCGCGCGTTGGCATTTCGAAACATCAATTGTGGTGCATTCTTTCGAGCAATAGTAGCACTAGTAATCATGTTACCGACCTGTTCGCACTGCACTTACCGACTACATATTTTACGTGCCGTGTTTCCGCTTCGAGATTGTTCCGTATTTCGTTAACGGTATCATCCTTTCAGAAAGCGCTCACTTGCAATGGCAAGTTCGCCAACTGTAGCCAAACAAAACCAGTTGGATGAGTCGTCAAATAATTTTTTCCTAGCATGAAGAAACCACCTTTTTGGTTCCTATTGATTTCTTTTTCATCATTAAGTAAGACTTATATTAATTAATAAGTAAAATAATAGCTGTATTAGTTGTAAACCTGTTCCAACATACTACAACAACAACAATAATTAGATTGGAAACAAAATTGTTGGTGAACTTGTAGCAGGTGCAGTAGACAAGTGGTTCTAGCTGTGGCCGTCATCGCCGTCATGTTCTTCTTTTGTGCACTTTCGTCACGTAGATAAAAGGATAATGCTTGAATATTTTGTAAATTTTGAATCGAATGTTGAAATTTTACCAAATCCGAAACCGTGAGTTCATGCGAAAATAAGTTTGGAAACTTAGATAAATAGAATGAGTTCTTTTCATCTTCAATAAGTGGCTCCGTCTTCTGGTTTCCACAAGGGCAGTCCTGCTGATCTAGGGCAGTGGCTTATCCCAGTTGAAAAAAAAACTTGCAGCAATTTTGGAAAACACGTCGTGATTAACTTGTAAGTAGTACTAGGCCCTAGCCCTAGACGTAGTTAATCATGGTTAACAAGAAGAAGAGAAATCGTCAGAATGGGCCCGATGAGGAACATGGCAGTGACTCAACTGAATCTTGGGACGACAGTCAAGGCAATAATGGGAATGCCTTTGGCAATTGCCCTCATGTCCAAAAAGCTGTCGATTTAGCTCGTGTCAAGAAGACTTTGAAAACGTCAGGAATTGCTCATGAGTGCATTGATTGTAACAAAGTCCTAAAAGCTGAACAAGAAGGGGATGATACGGTGAGTAACAGAGAGGTAGTAGGCCTAGGGGCTTGCCTCTCCTACAGTTTTAGTCCCTAGGCCTAGGCTAGGCCTAGATGAAGGCCTAAGTTTATATTTGTACCAACACCACTGTGGCCCATACCATTATTAGGCATACATCCGCGTAGCCTAGGCCTAGGCTAGCCCTAGGTAGGCCGGCACTTGTTCGGCTAGGGGGGTCCAACTTTAATATTTTGGTATTTGGTATTGGTATTTGGTTTCTTCCCCTACAAATGACTAAAGTCGGTGGTAGGTTTGTTTCTCCTTCCTTCCTTCTTATTGTAATTCCATTTCCTTGTTCCTTCATACTTAGTCATTCCCCTTCTACATAGGGTAGGCCTATCCCTTCTTCTAGGCTTGCCTTATTCACTCTTCTCTAATCCTTTGCACTTATGCACTTTACATGCCCAGTTTCTTTCATCTTGCCCTTAGCTTCCCCTTTCTCTCTCTCTTCATATCCCATCATGGGCATGATCTAGTCTTGCCTGTTCCCTAGACCCTGTTCAGGATTTACCTTCGGCAGCAGCTTCATTTGTTTCTTAAAGCCTTTAACGGTTTTCTCCTCCACAACTCCCTCTGGTAAGCCATTCCATTCGACCACCGTTCTAGCCAGGAAGGAGTATCTGCCTATGTCTGTTGCCCATGCTCCCCTCTCATACTTCCACTTGTGATCCCCTCTGGCAACATAGTTTGCCCTCCTTAGTTGGCTATTTATTTCCCCCCAACCTTCATGAGCCCTGGTCACCCTATACATTTTCCCTAATCTGTCGATCCTTCTCCTATCCTCCAGCTTTTCCCATCCTAGATCCTGTACCATGGTTGTAACACTATCATATGTCCTTACAAGCTGCCCATTTATCACCTCCTCCTTCCACCTGTTACCCTTCCTTAGGACCCTTCTTGCCGCTCTTTTCTGCACTGCCTCAATTTCCTCTATTTCCCCTTTCCTATATGGATCCCATACAGACCCAGCGTACTCTACAACAGGTCTTACCAACGTTTTATAAGCGTGCCCCTTTAACTCACTACTGGCTCCTTTCAATGTTCGCATTACAAAGTTCAGACATCTAAAACCCTTTTTCGTGGTAGCATTCACATGGACCTCCCAGCTTAGCTTACTCTGTAGCCATACTCCTAGGTATTTAAATTTTTCCACCTTCTCAAGATCATTCCCCATTAATGAGTATCCATCCCCTAACCCTTGTAGTACCTTCCTCTTCCTTGTAAATCTTATCCATTTGCATTTGTTTACGTTTAGGCTCATCTTATTCCCCACTACCCATTCACCAAGCCTATCCAAGTCCTGTTTCAGGTCATCTACGTCCCCTACTACCTCGATTATTCTGTAGATAACGCAGTCATCTGCAAAAAGCCTTACCTTCGCTCCCATTCTGTCTGCTATGTCATTAATGTATATTGCGAACAGAAGAGGACCCAGCACACTCCCCTGGGGCACCCCTGATGTCACTTCCACCTCGTCTGATAGGTCCACCCCCACCTTCACCCTCTGTCTTCTGTCATTGAGAAATTCCTTGACCCATCTGTTTACCCATAGGTCATCTATGACCCCCTCCAGCTTCCCTATTAGTTTATCATGTGGAACCTTGTCAAAAGCTTTTTCGAAGTCAATGAACACTGCGTCCACTATTTCCCCTTTATCAAGTGAGCTACCAATGTCATTAACCAATCCCATGAGCTGCGTCTCGCATGAGTATCCCTTCCTAAATCCATGTTGGCTTTCATTCAGCCATTTTTTCTCCCTTATAATCCCCTTTATATAATCCCCAACTACCCTTTCCATGATTTTCGACCCCACTGATGTCAAAGATATTGGTCTATAGTTTCCTAGTTTCCCCTTCTCCCCCCCTTTGTGGACAGGTATCACAATAGCCTCTCTCCAGCTGTCAGGCACCTCCCCTTTCTCAAGTGAAGCCTCAATTATATTACACATGTACAGTGCCGTCTCCCCCATTGCCAGTTGGAGAAAGTCTCCCGTGAGGCCATCATTACCCGGGGCCTTCCCTCTCTTTAGTGAGGCTATCACCTTAGCCACCTTGTTAACACTGCTAGCTATATTGCCTTGTTACTACTTATGTTAAAGATGTACTTTCGTTAGGTTAGCCGAACTTTCCGCTGGCTACAGTGTGCCGCGCTAGTTCTAGGATATATAATCGATAAGAGCGCACCCGAAATCCTTTCCGTTACAGTGTATATAAAAGTTGGACCCCCCTAGCCGAATAAGTACCGGTAGGCCTACCAACGGGCTGAGATTATTCTCTGTTTTAGTTGTGTTTTGTATATATGGACACCATACTGGCTCAGTTCATGTCGGCAGCCGTAAAGAACACACCCTCACATTAAGTAGGCCTAGGCCTACGACGTTTGTAATGAGAAGTGTCCTAGGCCTACTACCCAACACGTTTATTCACATCACCTGCATTCACGTTGGCTAGGGCTAGTAGGGTCCTACTCGTCCATTTCCAGTAGTTTAGGCCCTAGGCCTACTTTTATAGATCTGTAAATCTCTGTGGATATGCATCCACCTGTAGGCTAAATCTTGAAACATGTTAGTTGAACTCGTTGCCGACTTGCAACAATGATTTTCCATCTTACCGGGTACTAAGTCGCTAAAAACAATAAAAATTGCCAAATCGGTAGCTTCTTGAAAAATCACGACTGCAACTGCAAGTCACTTTTGGTTTGGAACTGTGATTTTCCAACTCACGCACAAACATTATTTAATTAAATATAATAGGCCTAGCCTATTAAGGTCTACAATACATTTTCAAACGTAGGTTCAAGATTCACTTTCAGTAATTTGCATTTTTCCACATTTCTAAATTAGCTGGAAGAAGCAAATCCTGGCTTGTGGCTTTGCCTGAAGTGCGGTCATCAATCGTGTGGCCGAGAAAGGAGGCAACATGCTCTCAAGCATTTCCAGACTCCTCGTTCGGATAGTCACGCTGTGGTTGTGAACACGGAGTTGTGGAACGTCTGGTGTTACGATTGCGATCTTGAAGTTCCTGCCACGTACAGAAAGAAACTTCAGGAATGTGTGGAATTCATAAAACGTCAGGAAGACGCTCCGATTAAAGCAAAGAAACCTGGTAAGAAGCATGCAAAGTACCGTAATTATTGCCCATCATCCTCGTATAATGGGTAGGATGAACTGTCCTCCTTTGTAAATCTTGTCCTCCTTTGTAAATCAGTTTTTATAACTGAATCAGTGAATAGGATACGTTAAATAAATAATAAATAAATAAACTGCCGTCACACTCACAGTGTCTTAGGGAGTGAAGTTTGGAGTTTTGCTTTTGAACACCCATGTTTCTGTTTGGCTGTCTCTGTGTATGTGTGCTTGCATGTCATGTCTCGTGATAAAAACCGAAAATGACCTCAGTCTGGAATTAGGTAGGCTAGATGTTTTGTTAGCATTGCCCTTTAACAAGCATTATACATAGGCTTGGAGCATTTTTGATGATCCTGAGGAGGAGCAGGGCCAGCCCCACGGGGGCATTGAGATTTAGTCTGTTTCCATTGGGTAGGGTAGGGGTAGTCTTAAAACTGTTTGCAAATTTTATTTTGACTCGTGACCCAGACCTCCCCCTCCCCTCACAAAATTTATTTTGACTCCCATGATTCGGTAGACCCATTTAGAGATGAAGGTGGTCAAAATTAGATTTTCTGTTAAAACCTAAATAAACCTCTCATGGAGTGAGCAAGGCCCTGTTTGGCCGAAACAGTTTCAACGTTTTCGTGTATCCTACCTATTATGTTTATATTTATTTGTCTCTTTCTTCTACGAGATCCCTGCAGTCACTGCCCAGGTAAGCTGTTAGGTTCCCTATCCACACCCCCACTTAACACAACATTAAGAATTTTAATCACTTCAGTATTTGAGTCCCTCTATGCATTTAAGCTAGGGAGGCCTACACCTGCACATCTTCCAATTTAAGTCTAAATAGCAGTGGGCCTAGGGCTATAGAAGTTCTTTGACATGCCCTTTTATCTTTTAACTTTGCATTGGAAAATGTTAGTTTTTAGACAAGAAATATAGCTCGGGACTTCATTCATATTGAGAGTACTGCTTCTTTTGCCGCTCTTCATTGAAGCGGAAGAGTGGTCCGAACCACCCCATGGCTTGCAAATGCACACCTCACAAAGCTGCCAATACTTGGTCACCCACCGGAAATATGCATTTCACCCTTGGTCATCTTAATGCCTCTTTTCATTTGGCAACGTTAACACAAACGTGTCCTGGTGGTACATAGGGCGTTTTGATGAGGTATATGATACCCTACATGTGTCGGCCTGTTTGTAAATTTGAACAGTTTCTTTGAGGTGAAAGCTCTGCTCTCAATATGAAGTCCCGAGCTTTAGAATACCCAGTAGGTAGGTACCGGTAATTAATTACAGTACCCATTAACCAATTACCTAACTGAAGGTTGCTTACCACTTTTAAGTCTTATTATTGGCCTCCAGATTGTGATTCGACAAGAGGAGCTGTTGTTCAAGAACCTTGTGAGTTGACAGTCTTTAGTTTAGGCCTACCAGTAATAAATAATGTATTTCTTTTCAGCATCTCTCAGCATTTATCAAAACAAGAAGGAGTTGGAAACTGCAAACGTGGGTGATACCAAGTTTGATGTTGTCGAGACTAATGGAATTTTACACTCTCCTCTCAGATCTAAAGAGATTTGTTCTACAGATCTGCCAAGAGTTCGAGTAAGTAAAATTTCTAAAAGAGTTGTCAAATGTGGCTGAATTAAAAGAGACATATAAAAATGTACATAAGCCTAGGTACCATACTACGATATCAACAGCATAGACTACTTGAAGTGTAGGCCTAGTAGGTGAGATAAAAACACTAGACATGCCTACTTAAAGAGACAAACTACAACAAAACATTTTTAGACACCTCGTTAATTGTCAGTCTTTTTGTCTCCTAACAGGTGATAAATCAAGTTTTTCCCCTCCCCATGTAGGTCTAGGCCTAATAATACATAGTTGGGTAAGTCGTGAAAGTTTGGCATTCCGGTAGTAAATAATGGGTCGTGATTCTAAAAAGTTTAGGAAACACTAGGCCCCAATTGAGTTACCAGTACTTGCAAATCAGTAGTAGCCTACCTTATTGGGTCTGTCTTCTTGAATTATAGCAATAAAAATAAAAATAAAAATATATTTTGTTTTTGTAGAAATATTGAAAAAACTCAACAACAATAGCCTAGGGCAAAAGTGATGAACCATTTCAATCAAGGTCTCTGTCTACCAGTATGCCTACTGGTAACTTTGAAAATGTTGCTTTGCTATGTGTTGATTATTGAAAGGCCAATAACTTAAATATTATGTGATGTGTATTATATTATGTCAGGGTTGCCACCAAGAAAAAATAAAAATCCTGTTTGAGCAGATCAAAAATCCTTAGAAATCCTTAAATGAAACACCCAAATCCTTAAAAATCCTTAAAATGCCTAAATGTACCAATTTCAATACGATATCGATATATCATAATGTAATTGTTGTAAAAAAATTGAATATATAATTTTTTTATAGAGTAGGTAGGCCTATTTTTAATAAATAAATTTTTAAAAAATGTATAAAGAGTCTACCCACTCAGTTATAACTGATTTTCAGTGGGACACAGTAAATCAAAGCGACCAAGCCAACCTGTAGGCCCCGAATCAATCGGGGAAAAAAATGATTCGAGGCCAAATAGGGTTGATAGAATGATAAGGTATCACCATAAATGCCTATTTTTACGATCTCACAACCGCGTGTTATGACCCGGCACCTCCACCATATGCACCAGCCAGGTTAATTTAATTTAGACTACCTACCCGGCACCTCCACCAAAATTCTGAAATTTTACATTTTTGGTGTAAATTTTGATATTTATACATCAAAAAGATTCCCACTTATCAATATCGCATTGAAATATAGATTTTTTGACCAGCCCTAGTTAAAAACGGCGTAAAACGTTTTTTTTTTTTTTTTTTTTTTTTTTTTTTTTTTAAATCCGTAAATTGGACTAAAAATCCGTGTATCCGTTTTGCACCCTCAAAATCCGTTAAAACGGATAAAATCCGTAAAAACGGCAACCCTGTATTATGTTATGCTGGTAGGGCTATCTGGTTATTATCTTAATATGTAGCACCTTTTTTCATGTATTTCCTTTTTCTGCAGGGGCTAAGAAACATTGGCAACACGTGCTTCTTTAACGCAGTTCTGCAATGTTTGGGCCAAACTCCGTTCCTACTGACAGTTCTCGAGGAAGTGCGCAAACCTGGGACGAAGTTCACCCTCCCCGGTGGTAAGATCCCGATGGGGGACAACGAAGAGGATCTTGAGCTACCTCCCATCGAAGGGGAATTAGGGAAGCTGTCTTCCGCGGGTATGACGGAATCTCTTGCGGCTGTCTTGGAACAACTCCAATCCTCCGAGGTGGGCGCGATTAATCCCGAGGTTCTCTTGAAGAGGTTAACCGTCAGATGTCCGCAGTTTGCGGGCTACGACCAGCACGACTCTCACGAGCTCTTGAGACACCTGCTCGAGGGAGTTCGCGGCGAGGACTTGAAGGTAAACACATTTGTGTAAAGGTATTTCAGTTGTGTACACATTACGGAATATGGTTTTGGTACCTTCTTAGGGTAGGCCTATTGCTCATATAAAAAACTGCCAAAACCGAACATTTAGGAAGTAAGGGGTCTGAGGGTTTGACACCAGGTGTGTATCTCGCTGCGAGTACGTAGGTACAGGTTAATTTATGCATGGATACACCAACATAGAAGTGCATCAAGACAACTTATACATAGCAGCACAACCAGATATATAATTCAATTTTAAACTTGAAAAAATAAATGTGTAGGAGTGTAATTTTATTTTACTGTTGAATGGAGCACACTTTATAAACATGATTATTTCCTCAACCTTTGCTGTCTTAAGCCCTAACCTACCACATTGCAATTAATCTAGGTCCCTGTTTGATAGCATTTTGGTAGGGATACAGCAATTTATTTCAGGCCTTTGCAACAGTTTAATTACTTATATTATTGTGTTTCCCTTCGATATTGTATTGACATAGCAAATTCGTGCTCTGCTTAGAAGAAATATTACTGAACAAACTACCACAACAAGTAAATGTGTTTCAAAACAAATTCAAGTGTACCGGTACGAACAATGTCCATCCCCGAGGGTATTTTCTATATATAGATTGAATCTGTTTCCCCTCAGCGCTACCAGTCGGCCATCCTGAACAAGTTGGGTCTGTCCGAGAAGGTTGACCCGAGCCGGGTGGACAACTTCCTCCGCCTCCAAACCAAACACTACGGTCGCCAGGCGTCCGACCTCTGCCTCTACCCCGACCAGGTGTTCCGGGGTTTCCTCGTGTCCACCCTCGAGTGCCAAGACTGCCTGCACGCGTCGCAGAGAGTAGAGAGCTTCCTCGATCTAAGTCTGCCCGTCATGGCCGACAAGGTACGTAAGGAGGTTAGAGTTGACTGTTGTCAAGTCAAAGCGTATATTCTAAGACTGGCACTTTCTTTAATTTTTTTTACATTAAACCTACGCACTGGCTCTTGAGTCCCAGGCCGCTATGTAATGTTATCTTGTGTGATCTACGTGCTCGTATTCTTGTGTGGTACAAACTGAGAAACCAAGCAAGGCTCGTCAACCTGTGATTTTTGAGAGGACCGCCGCTCTATGCGTATCTTCCTGATGCTCACAGGGAAATAAATCATGAGATTGCTGTGCTGAAATGTCTGACACATTGTACATTCTAGTGACCCAGCTGACCTCCTTACACAACCTGTCTATATTTGTCTCTTACGTCCCAGGCCGTTATGTAATGTTATCTTGTGTGACCTACGTGCTCGTATTCTTGTGTGGTACAAACTGAGAAACCAAGCAAGGCTCATCAACCTGTGATTTTTGAGAGGACCGCCGCTCTATGCGTATCTTCCTGATGCTCACAGGGAAATAAATCATGAGATTGCTGTGCTGAAATGTCTGACACATTGTACATTCTAGTGACCCAGCTGACCTCCTTACACAACCTGTCTATATTTGTCTCTTACGTCCCAGGCCGTTATGTAATGTTATCTTGTGTGATCTACGTGCTCGTATTCTTGTGTGGTACAAACTGAGAAACCAAGCAAGGCTCATCAACCTGTGATTTTTGAGAGGACCGCCGCTCTATGCGTATCTTCCTGATGCTCACAGGGAAATAAATCATGAGATTGCTGTGCTGAAATGTCTGACACATTGTACATTCTAGTGACCCAGCTGACCTCCTTACACAACCTGTCTATATTTGTCTCTTACGTCCCAGGCCGTTATGTAATGTTATCTTGTGTGACCTACGTGCTCGTATTCTTGTGTGGTACAAACTGAGAAACCAAGCAAGGCTCATCAACCTGTGATTTTTGAGAGGACCGCCGCTCTATGCGTATCTTCCTGATGCTCACAGGGAAATAAATCATGAGATTGCTGTGCTGAAATGTCTGACACATTGTACATTCTAGTAACTCAGCTGACCTCCTTACACAACCTGTCTATATTTGTCTCTTACGTCCCAGGCCGTTATGTAATGTTATCTTGTGTGATCTTTGTGCTCGTATTCTTGTATCGTACAAACTGAGAAACCAAGCAAGGCTCATCAACCTGTGATTTTTTAGAGGATCGTCAATCCGGGGTAAAATCAGAGTCCGGTATTGGAATAATGTCAAATAAAATGGGCTATGTAGGCGTATTGTATTTAATGTTACGAAATGTATTGTGCCGAATATAGGTCGACCCTGAATATAGACCCCCTAACTTTGGTCATTGAAATTTAAAAAAGGAATGTAATACAAAATATTTTTATTTTACGCGCTGTTATTCTTGCGATCTATTTCCGCGGAGCTTGTGCCGACGTCATTCTTCCCTCTGCCTATTTATGCGGAACCCGTGATGACGTAGCGCTTTCTCTACACGGTCAGGTTTTTATCGCCCAGTCATCTGTTCTGCATCACATTTCACTCATTAGTAGGCCTAGAAATAGCGTCGCGTCCTCCGTGCATGCCGTATTGTTGACGCAGAGCCAGACAGAAGCAGTGAACTATACGTATTTCTTTGTCACACAGCGCTGTAACTTGGTGTTTGAAATTGGCGCATAAAAATGCCGATAGGCCGAGGAGGGATTTTTAGACCTAAATTAATGAAAAAAGGTCTGCCTATATTTGGTACAATACTGTAATACTAGGTTATTATTAACTAGGTTACTGCATAGCTTCATGAACTAATTTTTAGTGGGAGATAAAATTGTTGTTATGTCTACAACATTCCTAATGACTGAGCCCATTTAATTGCAGCCACAACCTCCTACAGTGACTAGAAGAAAGAGCAACGACGACCCCCTGGATTTCTGCAGTAAAGACAACCAGCCGTCGAAGCACCAGCAGAAAAAGGAGCGGAAACAAGCGAAGAAGGGGAAAAAGAAGGGAAAGGGGCGGGTGTCTGAGAGCAATCAAGGGGAACCGACCATCGACGAAGAGAACGTAGCCGAGGACAATAACTCTGGGGAGTCCGGTGAGTTCTATAATATCACTAAATAATTGTGGTTTAATCGCCATTTTAAATCATCACAACAAACTGGTAACTAATGGCATTTTTCGCTGGCATGTACTTGGCGGGTGTAGGACAGGCATTGTTGTCGACCTTGACTAGCATAACATTACAAAACTGATCAAATGAAAAGACAAGTGACGATTCGGTGTGCACTAGTGCTGCCAATGGAAAACCCCATAATTGGGTACTTTGTTGTGAAGATAATTTTGCTTTGACATATTAGCCGTAGCCTACCGAAAAATTCCAATGCCTTAACTTGATTATTTATTTTTTTCTATTCCGAAAGCTTGATTTTTCCATCATTTTTCTTCCTGGCTATCCAGTAAATATGTGCTTCTTCCTCTGGCCCGCTCAGGTTATTTGGCAGGGCGTCAATGTCAGATTTAAATGCGGCGCAACTGAGAAGGTGCGCTCTGTCCTGAAAACCCGATGTACATAGTTTGCAAGTTGCTGGTTCCTTTGTGAATTTGTTTAGCCTTTTTTAGTAAACTACTGATCCTAAAAATACCACAAATTTTGTACCTACTACGCTGTTCCTGGTGAGTAGGTTTATGAATACATCGATAATGTGTACCATGAAGATTGACATTGTAGACCTATCATGAATTTCATGTATTTTTCAAACTAGCCTAAAGAAAGGACTCTCAAAGCGGCACAGAGATGGCTTCATGTACCAACAAATGCAGACTCAATTTCAAGTCATGCTGAATTTATTTATACCTATCCATGATTCAAATACCTACTACAATAATAATTAATAATGAATATATCCTACCCCATCCATATCTAACAATGAAGTCTGGTAGGGGGTGGGAGGATAGCAGCAAATTCATAGGCCCCTGGGTCTATCGAAGTTGGCTAGCCATACCTGACGCTTCAACCATATTGTCTTGTTTTTCTTCTTGCTTCTCACCAGTTCTGACTTTCTTCCACCACTTCCTGTTGATTCCCAAGCTTCTTGTTAAGCTATACATCTTCCCATCTCAGTCTGAGTCTCCCTAGTTGTCTCTTCTTTCTCATCATTGACATCGATTACCAACTTTTGACTTTGAGAACTTGGTTTCTAGACAGACTAATGTTCTTCCTGTAAGGATGTAGAAGAAGACGCGTTTGTGTCAAGAGGTACATTCATAATTTATACTCATCCCTGTTGTCTTGTTTCCAGAACAAACGGACGCGGACGTAGAAGACAATGCTGACCAGGATGGAGTTCCCGAGAAGCCGAGCAAAGATGTGTCCGAGTCAGGCTATTGCTCTGAGAAAGCTGCCACCGAGAGTCCCGCCGACAGTCCCGTGTCCCACCCTGAGCCCTCTCCCCCCTCCCCTGTGCTCTGCCACACCTTCCCTGCTGCGATACCTCTGCCCTACATCCCCTTAACCAACACCCCTGAACTAGTCCAAGAGTCTTCCTTCAGGAGCCGTAACGAGGAATTCACGCTCCCGATCCCGTTATTTGGAACCCCCAACCATGAACTGGCCATTTCCATCCCCTCTCCCGAGCTGGCCGACAACAAGGAATCGGGATTGTCTCCGCAATCGAATCCCGAAAGTCTTAGTCCTGGATCTTCCGACGTCAACATAGACATGACGCATAACTCTGGGGGAATCGGCGAAGATGCAGCTTCCCTTAATGCAGACCTAGAAAGGCCTGTTTCCCGGTTCGAGTTCAATCTCGACGATTCGATGCAAACGGATTCTAACATTCTTCTGGCCCAGTGTAGCCCAGCAGGAGACGAATCCGACGGTTGTGACAGACACATATCAAACATCAACGAACGTCACAGCTTGGATAGATCTATCTTTGGAGCTCAAAGTCTCGACTTCTTTAACATAGGAACCGGTGCGGAAGCGCACGTGGCTCGTTGTAGTCCGGCTGAGGATAGAGATGAATCGCACGCGATGAGGTAGGATTATCCCTAGATTTAATATTATAGTCAAATTTGTTCAAATTGGTAGGAAATGTCCTAGAGCAGCTAGTCCCTGTGTCGTAAGGATGTTTGTGTAAAGAGAGGTGACATCAATGGTGACGGCAATAAGTATGCCGACCCCGGTGAGTGTGGTTTGGTAAGTTGGTCGAGTTTTTCCAAGATTCATGTGTAACATGCTGTCAAAGGTGGTGGTGGTCAAATTTGGCCAAAACCAAAACCACGGCTGGGGCACATAAGTTGAGGCTGGGGCATGGGTTTATCACCAATAGACTATTGGTGGTGGGCAATAGTACAAACAAAATATTTAATTTACGCTTATTTTTGCCGCCACATTTGCACTAGATATATTGTTCTGTCCCCTAATTGGGAGCATCTTGGGGTGGCACTCTGAGCTGAGTGTGCAACCCAGTGGAAGACATATTCTAGCACTAGTGTGCACTCAAAATTCCAGTGGAATCCAGTAGTAAAACCGCTCCCAATGCGCACCAGTGCGGTCAGTGGAAAATGCCAAAAATCTCTCACTGAAAATTGGATGTGACTGCTAATAAATATACATTATGCACAGGTCCGTGATTCAGGGTCTGAGCCCGGACGATTCGTTGGTTACGCAAGACGAAATCGAGACTCTGCTCAGCAAGCTCAAGCCTAACGTTTCCGAGGAAGACAATGTGGGTGAACTTACGGAGGGATTTAGGAGGGTTTCCCTCTCGGAGAAGGTGGGAGAGTCGGGGAACGGGGACGGGAAGAAGACGGAACCAAACGGAATCGAAATCCCGTCTCCCGGAGCAGAGGACCTTCGGAGACGTCGCGGAGCAATGGGAGACGCCAGCCCGTCCAAGGATTCGATGGCGTGGGGAGCAACGATGGGGCCGAAATATACGACCGACGACGGCGAGTGTTCGATACAGTCCTGTCTCAATCAGTTCACCTCCATCGAACTCATGACTGGTAACAACAAGGTCGGTTGTGAGAACTGCACCAAACGCCACAATCGAGGTGAGTTGCCTTGTACTGGGTTTTGTTGAAATTTCTTTCTATTTAGCTACTATTGACATTGTGATCGTGATTTACAATCGTGTTGAAGGCCAAGCGTAATGGGAATGGTCTGTTTATTGTGTTTCTCCCAGGCAAGGAGGGCAAGACGGTAAACACCAACGCCACCAAACAGTTCCTTGTTAGTAACCCGCCGGCTGTGTTGATTCTACACCTGAAGCGATTCCAGATGAACCGCTCTGTGTTCAAGAAGTTGCATCGGCCAGTCAGCTTTCCCTTGGTTCTTGATCTCGCACCGCTTATTGCAGCCAAGACAAAGGTAGGCTACTGGGATAGAAAGATCCGTTTAGTTCTCATTACCGTGGAAATAGGGTGTTGTTCTATTTTCTTTAAAGATAATAATCAATTAATCATTAATCAATCATTTCAATGAGGTTTGCAAAATCAATTTATGGTTGATTTCCGGTGCCATATTAAAACTTTAAAATATGCTTAATTACCAATAGGCCTAAATACTAAATAGACTACCGTTGAATTCCTGGCTGTGACACAATATTTATTTATATGCACGTGTGTTGAGCTTGACATTGCTTCCCTGCAGGGCCAGCCGAGCGGCGGCTCCAGTCAACGGCAGGTGATATATTCGCTGTACGGCATCGTGGAACACAGCGGCCACATGGCGGGCGGCCATTACGTGGCCTACGTCAAGGTCAGACCACCGCTCAAGCCGGACGACCCACGGTGGGGGTTCTTGGGCAGAGAAGCCAAGGTAGGACATTATATTAAGTATAGAGTCATATAATTCATGTTTGAGGACTTAAGATTAAGTGAATACTTTTACTTGGAGTTCTGCTTTAAAAAGTGCCCCTAAAGAGCTGCCTAATTGAACAGAAATAGCATGTTGAAGATGGGCAGAAGTGTACTGTACACAATGCTTGCTTATTATTTTTCTTAAACCTACAAGTAATTAGTGCATTGAGCACTGAGTGGACTTAACGTGTAACGCATCCTTAATCCAAACAAACTAGGCTTGACCAAAAACTAAGAGTCATGCAAACATTAACTGATCAACATTTCTATCTGAAACATTTCTGTATTCTTCTTTCAATAGTGTAGACTGTAGGGCCTACTAAACAATGATTACAATTTAATAATGAATCGGCTACAGTTCTATGCAAGTCTTCTGCCTCTGAAGGAGACACCAAAATGTTACATTACAGCTCCAATACCCAGGATCACCACTGATTACTAGGCCTAACATTTATAAATAAGTAACCTTATTTTCATCCATGATTGAAATTGACGCCCTTACATTCCACTCTGTATTTTTATTCTTCCTTTTCTTCCGAACTTTTCTAGAAGAGATGTCTGAAGACAGATGCATCATCCAAACAGATGTTGGTTTTATTTTATAGATGAAAGTTCTGCCATTTTCATGTTGGGTAGTTCCATACAGACAATGAACAAAACTTTTGCTTCTCGAATAGCCGAACACTGATGG